>JBBPBX010001592.1:0-18315 GCA_038048925.1 Garcialebias charrua | reverse complement strand
GTATATATATATAAGTATAAATACTGTATATATATACCGTATATATATATAAATACTGTATATATATATATATATATATATATACTGTATATACAGTATATATATATATACTATAGATAGACAGAAATGTTTTTTTAAAAAGCTACATACCCAAGCTTTAATAAACTAAATCAATAAAAAAAGATTTTGTTGCTGTGTTCTTTCAAATAGAAACTGATTTCACTGCATGTTCATGAAGAATCATCAATTTAAATGTTTGCATGAAAACATGGTGACTATGAGAACTGTTTGTTTTCATCAACTCCCCCTGTGAGCATCGAATCTCATTATGTAACAAAACCAGAATATGAACAAGTCCAGCTGGTCCAGGTTTGACTCTTCTCAAGAGCTGAGTGTCCCCAGCACGCAGCTGTTTTCCTCTTCTTCGGACCGTAGGTCCCTCTGTGTGTAAATTCCTCGTCGGAAGCCCATCGACAATGTTTCAAAATTCTAGATGCGTAACACAGATAAAATGTCACACACTGCAGCAAAGTAATATAACATAACTTATTGAAAGGGTTATACATAATTTACGATACTTTATTACAAATACGCAAAGATTTGAGAAGGAAATAGAAGATCGGGTGACTGCGCCGACGCCATTTTAGAACTGTGTTTACATGCATGCGCGTTCACGAGACAGGCCAAGCTGTGGAGGAGGAGCTAAGGAGGCGGAGTTGCAGGTCACCCAGAGTGCAAGGGGGAGGAGGGAGAAGGGTCTCTGCTCAAAATTTTCCTAAGTTTCAGGGCCACGCACAAACTGCAGACCGTGCCTTTAAGATCAATCCTGTTTTTATTGAAATGGGATAATGATCACTGCCTATTGTAGATTCTTTGTTGATGCTCCACTCACAAACACCTGCCAAACAATTTGAAACAATTGTCAGATCTATGACTGACTCCATACCTGTTCTCACATTGATTCTCATTCCCTTCCCATCATTAATACACACAAGATTTTTCATTTCCATGACTTCTTCTATAACTTGTCCATTTTTATCACTACTCTTACCCCACAATGTATTATTAGCATTAAAATCCCCACACCAAATTACTTTACTTTCTAAATATTCAATTAACTCCCCCATTAACTCGAATGATAATGTTTTGCATGGATTATAAAAATTTATTATTTTAAATTTTTCTTCTTGTCCCCATATTTCAACTACTATAAATTCAAGGTCTTTACCTTTCCCTAAAACCTGATATTGTATTCCTTGCTTTACAAATATACCAGCCCCTCCCCCACCCCCCTCTTGTCGATCTCTTCTTACACCATCGAATCCTTTAATCACAAAGTCTAGTGACGGTTTTAACCATGTTACTTGAACACAAACAATCTCTGGCTGCTCTTTAAGACCCTCAATATAACTTTTAAGTTCCTGTCCGTTAGCGATCAAACTTCTTGCATTCCATTGTAATATTAGCATTTCCCACCAGCTAGTCCTGAACTGCCATCTTCCTTCTTCTTCTTCTTGAAGAAATGTTCTTTCTTTCTGCGCGTGTGGAGAGGAGCGTGTGGAGAGGATCTGAAGAGAGAGCGTGAGAAAATTGGATATTTTTATATCTTTATATCTTTACCTTTTTCTTACTATTATATTTTTTCACTGGGTGTTCATGTAAATTATTTAGGTTGTGATTTTGAGTTAGTATTGTCACGATTTAAGGTTTTATTTTTGGTTTGGGTGGTACGGTGGCCCTGAGGTGCAAAACACATTAACAAATAAGGCTAAACACTTTAACAAATAGTTCTGAAACAAATTAACAAATTCTGAAACACTTTAACAAATTCTGAAACAAATTAACATTTTCTGAAACACTTTAACAAATTCTGAAACAAATTAACATTTTCTGAAACACTTTAACAAATTCTGAAACAAATTAACATTTTCTGAAACACTTTAACAAATTCTGAAACACTTTAACAAATTCTGAAACAAATTAACATTTTCTGAAACACTTTAACAAATTCTGAAACAAATTAACATTTTCTGAAACACTTTAACAAATTCTGAAACAAATTAACATTTTCTGAAACACTTTAACAAATTCTGAAACAAATTAACATTTTCTGAAACACTTTAACAAATTCTGAAACAAATTAACATTTTCTGAAACACTTTAACAAATTCTGAAACACTTTAACAAATTCTGAAACAAATTAACATTTTCTGAAACACTTTAACAAATTCTGAAACAAATTAACATTTTCTGAAACACTTTAGCAAACGAGAGAATCACACGGAAAGGGAATGTCCTAACGAGGCTGACCCGGAAGTGATGACCCGGAAGTGATGACATTTCGACCCGAGATGGACAACACGCGAAAACAAACTAAAGAAAAGCGATCTTTACATGCATCCTTCACATTTAAAAGGTAAGTTATGCTGAGGGCAAAACATAAATATATGAAACATGTTTATCGTCATGATCGCGTTTTTTTCCGACCGAACATATATTCATGTAATGGCAGCGTTACTTTCTACCACAGTGTGCTCCTTTGTCTGGCGTTGGCCAGTAATAAAACCATTATGGTTTTATGTGTGGTTTATGTGTCTGTGTTTTACAATAAAACTGTGGTGATTTCTTAAAAAGTAAGTGTTGCAACGCTGCCTAAAAAACACTAACTTTTAAGGATCAGGATTACTTTATGTTTTATTCACAGATTATGCTCAGTGTTTTTTATTAGAGTGAGGATAAAGTCAGCATTTTTTTCACAATCATAGATTCTGTTTCAATTTTTGCCAAAATGTAATAATAATAATTAAAATAATAATATCAGAGAGAGTACACTGTGTTGAAACACTGATATCTGATTGCAGTACAAGTAAATAAAAACGGATAAATCATTATATTTTATGTCCTTCCTGTCTTTAGCTGCATTTGAGCACCTTTTGATGTTTAGAGCTAAATGAACAGAATGGAAAATATATTTGTTTCCTTGCTGCAGGTCAATCTGCTAGTTTCCTTAAATAGAAACTTTTTGAACTATCAGTACGTTGAATAATCAGTTGAGCTCTTATGCAAAATATATTTAAAAGGTTTTCAGATTTTTTTTAACGCATGATCTACCCTTTTTTGCTCCATACTAGGCCAAAATGCAGAAGAAGACCATCTTTTATCCAGGAAAACAAAGAGTTGTTTTCCGCAAGGGACCCCTTGGATTTCTTCGTCAGGACCCCTCTCCTGAGGCCAAAATGATAAAAAATTATCCTAGTGTGCAGAACAAATCTGAGCCATAGAGAGAGGATATTGTGCGGCGAAATGTTTGTCTGCAGTTCGTCAAAGAGGAGGGGATGTCACAGATGATTCAGAAGTGCTGGGAGACTAGAAGCTGCAGCAGCACCTGCTCAAGAGACAGAAATCATCCTCCAGTCATACAACCACACCATCCAGTGTGCCACAGAAACATCTGGGTGAGCAACTAAGAATGTTGTATTAACAATTTTAAGATGAAAGGACAAAAATTGCCTTAAAAACTGAATATTCCTCCCAAACTGATCCTTGATTTTTTTACAATATAATTTTTTGATTTCTCATAGTGATGGAGGAGTACGAAGGATTGGAGGCTGCAATGCTGAGCATCTCACCCTCTACGCTCCTGAGTCAGAGCAGTACGCACACTATAGTTACACTTGATGAAATTCTAAAATATAATCTGCTTGTGTTTAGTCTCTCTCCCATATTTGTCTTTGTGTACACAGTGTCAGGATCAGCGGAAACAGAGTGGAACCCCAGTGTCAAACAGAGCAAAGACAGGTTTTTCTTAAAGTAGGTGATTTCAGGACTGGAGTGTTATTCTCTTTTACGATGAATAACCCTCCAAAACTGAGCCTTGACCTATTGTGTTCTGGCAGAAGCAGAAGGAATAAAAGCACAACTTTTTGAGTTTCCACTAAACACCACCTGTTGTGTTCAATTGGGATTCATACAGTGACTGATACATTATCTTTATTTAGGTCCAACTGCAACGGTGTCCAGGTGTTCAGACGCATCAGGTGATTCAGAATCCTCAACAGTTAAGGGTAAAGAAATGTACATTCTATTACTGAAAAGAAATCTGATGCTTTATGTTTTTAAGCTACGGTACATAAAATCATTTGTTTACTTTCTTCTGATTGTTTACAGTCCTGGCAAACACACAACAGACACCCGTGGCCCTTCCATCACCGCTGTCATTTCTACTGAAGGAAAAAGAGAGTGCAAAGAATACAGAGTTGTTTAAAGGTTCGTTTCAACTCACCCTTAAATATCTATTTGTTGCATCAATAGCAATGTCTGGATAATTTTCACAGCTACTTCATCTGTTGTCTTAAAATTATACTGAAGCCATAAATAAATAACTGAAAGATATCGCTCCTTTTCAGATTCCTGCACAAGTGCAGCTTCCACCTCTGCACAGACAGCCCTTTCCTTTGAGGACAGTGCTGAAGATGGTAAGAACTGACTGCATCCATCCATCCATCCATCCATCTTCTTCCGCTTATCCGGGGTCGGGTCGCGGGGGTAGCAGCCTAAGTAGGGAGGCCCAGACTTCCCTCTCCCCAGCCACTTGGAGCAGCTCCTCCGGGGGAATCCCAAGGCGTTCCCAGGCCAGCCGAGAAACATAGTCCCTCCAGCGCGTCCTGGGTCTTCCTCTGGGTCTCCTCCCGGTGGGACATGCCCGGAACACCTCACCAGGGAGGCGTCCAGGAGGCATCCTAACCAGATGCCCGAGCCACCTCAACTGGCTCCTCTCGATGTGGAGAAGCAGCGGCTCTACTCCGAGTCCCTCCCGGATGACTGAGCTTCTCACCCTATCTCTAAGGGAGAGTCCAGCCACCCTGCGGAGAAAACTCATTTCAGCCGCTTGTATCCGAGATCTTGTTCTTTCGGTCATAACCCAAAGCTCATGACCATAGATGAGGGTGGGAATGTAGATCGATCGGTAAATTGAGAGCTTTGCCTTTCGACTCAGCTCTCTCTTCACCACGACAGACCGGTACAGCGCCCGCTTCACTGCGGACGCTGCACCTATCCGCCTATCGATCTCACGCTCCAGTTTTCCCTCATTTGACTGCATACTAGTTTGCTTTATTAACAGCATTTCCACGCTGTTTGTCAAATATTTTGTAAACAATGTGGCTAATATTTGGAACACAGTCTTTTTTTTATGGAACCCTAATTCCATGTATTTTTATTTTTTTATGATAGTTCCCTCAGCTCAGCCGCCCTTTGCTGTTCCTCTGCCTCAACCTGACCATGACATTAGCAGCTGGAACTGTTCTCGGCACCAGAAACTGTGGATGAAGACAGAGCTGCAAGATCTCGTCCTGTGGCCTGGCTCTCGTTCTGTACGTCATCTTGGACATGCAATTTCCCTCTGGCGTCATCCTCCGCAGCCTCTTGATTGGGACCAACACAGAACTTTTAAAAGAGAAGTAGCAGCTCCTTCACAGCTTCCTCTGCCATCGTTCATCACCAAACAAGTGCAAACTCCACCTGTGGCATTGAGCTCAAATTTGGCTGTTCCACTTGCTGAGGCATCAGTAGCACAACCGGCCTTCAGTCCCTCTAGTTACTTCCTAAAGCAGGAAATCCAGTCAGAAATACTCCAAGTTTCTACAACAGGTGAGCAAACACAGTGCTATGTATTTACATTTCTGGATTAAATTTAGGAAATTTATAAACTTATACTGATGAATTGTACTTACCTTATTGTGTTTCAGAGACTTCACATCCTCTGCGATCCTCACCAAGGAGTGCCCGCACTGGACCAGTAAAGACCGGTGGACGTGTCTTTGTGTTGGATCACACACGCTGGACACCACCTATGAAAGAGGCGATTGATGGCTTGCTGCAGAAACACCCAAGCTTCACATCTCACGGTATGTGAAGCACTTGTCAAAGCTCCTGAACACCAGCTCTTCGTTAAATACAAGCCCCGAAAAACTTGTGGAAACCCAGGAACTGTGGCACACTTTAACCAGTCAGTCAACCAGTGTGTCTGTGACCACCATTGAGCCGCCTGTCTTCAATCCACACGCACCTGCTTTGTCCATCCCTATTACACAGGACTCGTTAGAGAAAATTGTGGAGGGCATTTTAAATAAGCAGCAGCAACAACAGCCCGAGCAGAAGAAAAGACAAACAAAGACTTGTCTTTCCTGTGGACACTCAAAGTCTCGTTATGAGACTGATGGTTCCTCCATTCATTTTTTCTTCATGCAGGGACCTGTTCGTTACTTCTACTGCTCAAAAAAGGTTCATGTCACTTATGGTGCTGAGGGACTTTCCAATCCAAACATGTCCTTTGAGGAATTTTCTACCACAACTTTCTTTCAAAGGGAACTGCAGGAAACAAAGAAACGAGTGGAGGAAAAAATGACAAGAAGAGAAAAAGAACAGAATCTCAGCCAACAGGCCGTGTTTGCAGGTTTTGTCATAGGGAGCTGAAGCAGGGACCAAACAGCCCACACATCCATACTGGGTTCCCTGGTGTGGCAGGAAAATATATATATTGTCCATCAAAGGTTCTGTCCATTTATCAATCACAGGGTGGTCAGGGAGATGAGTTGGGAGGAGTTCTCCAAATCTCATTTTTATGAGGCAGAGAAACAGAGATGGGTGGCAGAGGAAAAAATAAACCTCATATAGTTCTATTGAGATGTTTATTTAGTTATTTTATTATTAATATTCTATATCTTCATATATTTATGCAAATAAAAAATCTGTATATACTGTAAATATGGGAAGTTAACATGTAAATATTTCACAGAAAGAAAACATGTTATAGCAAGGTCACAGTCTTTTTGGTATTTTCCTCATATAGTTCTATTGAGATGTTTATTTAGTTATTTTATTATTATTATTCTATATCTTTTCATTCATTCATTCAACCTTTATTTATACAGGCTAGCCTCGTTGAGTCACGGGGACTCATTTACAAGAGGGACCTGTCTCACTCACACCAAACAACCATCCACTCTCTCACTCACACCTAGGGTCAATTTAGAGTCACCAATCAGCCTAACATGCATGTTTTTTGGTCTGTGGGAGGAAACCGAATATATCTTCATATATTTATGCAAATTAAAAAACTGAAAATACTGTAAATCTGGGAAGTTCACATGTAAATATTTCACAGAAAGAAAACATGTTATAGCAAGGTCACAGTCTTTTTGGTATTTTATCTATACCATGAATGTATTTTCAGGAAAGTCCTGAATGTTTTTATATTTTTTATGGAAGAATTCTGTACTTAATTTCAATTTTTGTAAAATAGTTGCCCAATTAAAGTTTGATATGATAAACTTTGCCTTTGTAGTGTTTTATTTTGTACAGCTGTAACCACACCTGTTCAAGGTGCATTTCTGACATGCTTTTGTACCTGTTTTGTACATTTGCTCAATTATTCCATTGCTACATTTAATTTACTTGAGAAATTGCTTGAGAAATTTCTGCCAGGACCGGGACTCGAACCCACGTCCTGATGTCAGTCCGTTACACCTATATGTGACTGGCCGGCAGGATGCAGCTAGACATTGTTCATAGAAATAATAACAATGTAATAAACTATCTACAAAGTAGCACCCTTCAGAAACACCTTGCGTTTCAGAAAATAAATGAATTTACAAGATAAAAATAAATAAAAGGTCACAGTAAATCTTTGTTAATTAACAGTGCAACCGCAATAAAATGAGGTAAAGGACATACTGTAAAAAGTAACAGACATAAAACAAATAAAACATGTAAAAGCCCTTTTCAATACACAGTTCTTCAACTTGTCTGTGAACAAAACCATATGTGAACACAGCATACTTCAAATCAGTGTTCATTAAATATTTTTTTAACAGACTTGGCCCACATGCATGCCCACAATCAGCACGTGACTGATTATATTCTTAATTTAAAGAACACTTGTGACACTTGAAAATTTCAGCCTTGTAGGTGGCACATTATGAGCGAGTCCATCTTGAACAAGTCACACTGTATCTGTGAGTTGGAAGGAAACAAAAACCACTGAGTTACATGTCTAATGCATAGCTATTAAATTGTACAGCAGTTAATTTAAACGTGAACCTCTTCATGCAAAATTTTAATAGATGTGTGGAGGCACCAGAATCATAACTAATGCTTGTAGAGTACATGAAGCTACATTTATGATGAAAGTTGTATCTTCTTCCAGGATGTTTATAAAGCATTTGACACCACACACCATAATTTAGTACTTCAGTCAATAGAGCAATTTTGGAATTGGTCTTTTTTTTATGTCAAGCTGTTAAAACTATATACACCAATGGTAACAGTTCCATTAGAGTAGCCGTGCTCAACATCAACGTCGTCCTGTGATGCCTGATGTCAGTGGTCACATCGAAGGATGGAAGAACACAACTATTCAAAAAGGTCCTCCATCAAATGTGTAATGTAAGTTGTTTCCTGCTTACAACAATTTGCTCCTGTTTCATTGTCTGCCTGTTGTAGATCAAGTTGTAATGACTTTGACAAAACTAAGACAGAGCTTTGTAATGGATGATGTAGCACAGCTGTTGAAAACATCACGATGTCAAAAAGTGAAAACTGAAAAGCTATTTGTTATTACACCCTGATGCATGCTGAATATTATTATACTTTCACATCACTTTCATTGATTGTTTTGTGAAGACAAACGAGGTACAACTGAAACAAATATGTTAGTTGCAAAATAATGTTTTTATTTTTGTCTGTACATTTTATTGTATGTTAACATGTAGACTGGGAGGAGACCCCAGGGAAGACCCAGGACATGCTGGAGTGGTCTGGGAAGTCTGTAAGAGTCCTCCCAGAAGAGATGGAAGAAGTTGCTGTCTGGACACTCCCTGCTCAAGCTGCTGCCCCTGTGACATGACGTAAAACCAGGAGGAAGATGATGGATGGAGTTAATATGTCTGAAGGTGATATTATGCCTTGGAGTTTAATTTTTTTAATAAAACTAAAAACTAATAAACAACTATTAAGACTGGTATTTTCTCCAAAGCAGCTTCATATGATGTGTTGTGTACGGTATGAATATTTATGTGCTTACTGCATTTTATCTCAAGGTATTTGTGGCAGAGCTGAATCTTATTTGCAAAAAAATTCATCTATCAATGTTGGAAACATGTTTGAAAAGTAAAAGTTATGGAGGTGTTTCATCTGTTTATCTGTAAAGTATTTGTAAAAAAAGAAAAGTCCAACTCCAGGTGTTCTGTTGGTGTCCAGATAACCAGCGTGCAGCTCTGCAGCTCCAGGCACGTCACTCAGCTGAACCTGGAAGAACAAATGTACAATATGTTTTAATGAAGGTTTACAAGTACCTGTCACATAAGTACATATACTGAAAATTGCAACATTTACTCACCTGGACATAGAATCCACTTTGCCCATTGGTTAGAATGAGGTACCGGTACTTCTCATCTTCTAAGCATCTGATGTCACAATTTGGCCAACACGAAACTGTGCAAATGACATGGAGCTATTAGAGGACATTTAATCTCTAGGAGCTGCACAGAGTCCAAAATACCATCCAGGCTTACTACAAACTAAAACAGTAAGTGCATCCTATCATTGCAAAACACAATTAAATTAACTAATAAAAATAAAACAATTAGTATCAGCAGTGTGGCTGCATGACCTGTCTTGTATTACACCTGATGTTTAAACTAACAGCCAGGCTCGGTGATGGAGGACTTTAAGGCTTTGGCTGAGCTCTGTCTGTGCTATCTAAAAAAGCTAAGTCTGGTCCTCTGGACATTCAAAAAACAAAACAAAGCAACAACAACAACAACAACAACAACAAAAACTGTTGAAACGTTTCGTCTTTCGTCCGAAAGACTTCCGGACGAAAGACGAAACGTTTCTACAGTTTTTTTTTGTTGCTTTGTGTTGTTTTTTGAATGTCCAGAGGACCAGACTTAGCTTTTTTTAGATTTTTCTACCTGGATTATTGAGCATGCATCAGGGTATCTGTCTGTGCTAATTTAAGATAAATAAGATTGTGTTCCACCTCTTTTAATAAAACGTGCCCAACGTTAGTACTGTACACTAAACCTCAGAGCTTTTCAGGTTGTTTTCGGGTTATTCATTGCTTCACCGTAATGTGCTGATATAAACTAGCTAAATATGCTAGTAGAAGTAATCTGCACAGGCACTTCTTCACGTCGCCCCCATCCCTCCCTCGTCTGCAGCGGAATGATGATCTTTTTCTCTCTCTCTCTAAAATAAACTAAAAACATTTAGCCCTGGCAAACTGCTTTGGTTTCATATTTGATAAGTTACAAACTAAAATAAACAACAAGAGTTAATTTTGTTTAAGTTACTTTAGTTAGTAAGGTATTATTAAGTCTCAAACATATATGAACTTTCTTGTCTCAAACATATATAAAAAAAATCCTTCTGTTATTTCAATTGAAACTGTCTGCACAAAATACTGAACAAAATACAACACAAAAAGTAAATTACAAGTGCAGTAGTCCACCCCCAAAAATAAAAAATGTATGTTTTGTGAATGTTTGATATACCACTGTGTCTGCTTGATTGAACTCAGCCTCCTTGATGTGATGACAATTTCAGGATAGGAATCTGAGGTATCATCCACTTCTGTAAAAATAAACAACTGATCATATAGATACTGTGGAGGCATCTTTCAGTAGATTGAAACAAGTTAAAATACTTTATTTAATGTTTACATCCACTCACCTCATTTAAAATGTGTTTTACGGCAAATAAACAATGTAATTCTGGAATATTGCCTTCCTGGTTCCCTTTTATAATGAGCCAGTTTGAATGGTCTTTCTGATCCAGGCACAGTGACTTCCTCTGAGCAGTCTGGATACAACAGGATGTACGGTCCTTCTTGTATGTCCTTGTTAAACCTTCTCATTTTCTGGACACCTTGTTGCAGTATCTCGGGTGCTCCTACCTCTGGGTCTACAAATAACAGGACCATTTTCCCTCTTAGAGGTTTAAACCAGTCCCACTTGGCACCATCAATGTTTATCTGTGACAAAGATGAGAGCAATTTAACGTATAAGAGGTAGAAAAAATCAATAAATAAACACGATACATACATATGTGTTTCTCTATGGTCTAATATTTGTGCTAGTACAGTTTCACAGTCAGCGAGTCAGGTGAGTACAGCTTACCTGCACGTTTTTTCCTTTATGTTTTCCTCTCGGACCGTAGTTAAAATCCTGACGCTCTTTGGACTTGGAGCTTCGGTACTCTTTGAAACATTTATATGATGGGCCAGGTTGTTCTGCTGAAATTAAAAAAGGTCGGTCTCAAAAATCAAAATGAGGTAACCAATAGCGCTAATATGTTTTATTCACAGGCTAATTAAAAAAGCTAACATTACGCTGCACTTACGGTACTTTGTTTAGCATTGTCCGGTTGTTGAGATGTCCCCTCTCCTGAATCCATCTGTGCCATTTAAACACTCCAAGGATCGACCGCACAAAAAACAAAACAGCTTAATAAACTTATAGGTGTCCCACAGAACGGGCAAAACGTGACTCGACTGTCGTCCATCTTGGGTCGAAATGACCGCTTCCGGGTCATCACTTCCGGGTCATCACTTCCGGGTCAGCCTCGTTAGGACATTCCCTTTCCGTGTGATTCTCTCGTTTGCTAAAGTGTTTCAGAAAATGTTAATTTGTTTCAGAATTTGTTAAAGTGTTTCAGAAAATGTTAATTTGTTTCAGAATTTGTTAAAGTGTTTCAGAAAATGTTAATTTGTTTCAGAATTTGTTAAAGTGTTTCAGAAAATGTTAATTTGTTTCAGAATTTGTTAAAGTGTTTCAGAAAATGTTAATTTGTTTCAGAATTTGTTAAAGTGTTTCAGAAAATGTTAATTTGTTTCAGAATTTGTTAAAGTGTTTCAGAAAATGTTAATTTGTTTCAGAATTTGTTAAAGTGTTTCAGAAAATGTTAATTTGTTTCAGAATTTGTTAAAGTGTTTCAGAAAATGTTAATTTGTTTCAGAAAATGTTAAAGTGTTTCAGAATTTGTTAAAGTGTTTCAGAAAATGTTAATTTGTTTCAGAATTTGTTAAAGTGTTTCAGAAAATGTTAATTTGTTTCAGAATTTGTTAAAGTGTTTCAGAAAATGTTAATTTGTTTCAGAATTTGTTAAAGTGTTTCAGAATTTGTTAAAGTGTTTCAGAAAATGTTAATTTGTTTCAGAATTTGTTAAAGTGTTTCAGAAAATGTTAATTTGTTTCAGAATTTGTTAAAGTGTTTCAGAATTTGTTAATTTGTTTCAGAATTTGTTAAAGTGTTTCAGAATTTGTTGATTTGTTTCAGAACTATTTGTTAAAGTGTTTAGCCTTATTTGTTAATGTGTTTTGCACCTCAGGGCCACCGTAGTGTGGGGCCGCCAGGTGCACCTGGTTGGCCGGCGTCTAGACGCCATGGAGAGCACGGGGAACTTCTCCATGCTGACGCGGAAGAACGGCATCAAGGTGAGTGCTGTTTCTGCGTGCAACGTGGAGGAAGTTTGTTTGGCGGTGGGAGAGGTGGTCGGACATGGATCCATTAAGTCCGCAGCCCGCATGAATGGGGCTGTAGTGATTTTTGTGGACTCTGTCCAAAAAGTTCAACAGCTGGTCGAGGCTAGCATTTCAGTGGGAGACTTATTTCTACACGTGTCACCACTGAAACTGCCAACCACGAAAATAACTTTGTCCAACGTCCCCCCGTTTGTTAGTGACGAGTTTTTAATCAGAGAACTGTCCAGATACGGGAAGGTGGTGTCCCCGATCAGAAAGGTCCTGACGGGGTGTAAATCACCCCTCCTCAAACACGTCGTCTCTCACAGGAGACAACTCTATATGATTCTGAATAACCGGGGGGAGGAGTTTAACGTGTGCTTTCGTGTTAAAATTGATGATTTTGATTATCTTCTGTACGCCACTTCAACAAACATGAAGTGCTTTGGATGTCACCAAACGGGACACGTCATTAAGATGTGTCCAAACAGAGACGGGCCGGCCCCTCCCGCTGCTGATGCGGGGGAGTCTGCCGCTGGTCCCCCTCCCGCGTCGGCTGCGGGGGGAGCCGCGGCTACGATCGGTCCCCCTCCGGCTGCTGATGCGGGGGAGTCTGCCACTGGTCCCCCTCCCGCGTCGGCTGCGGGGGGAGCCGCGGCTACGACCGGTCCCCCTCCCGCTGCTGATGCGGGGGAGTCTGCCGCTGGTCCCCCTCCCGCGTCGGCTGCGGGGGGAGCCGCGGCTACGACCGGTCCCCCTCCCGCTGCTGATGCGGGGGAGTCTGCCGCTGGTCCCCCTCCCGCGTCGGCTGCGGGGGGAGCCGCGGCTACGACCGGTCCCCCTCCCGCTGCTGATGCGGGGGAGTCTGCCGCTGGTCCCCCTCCCGCGTCGGCTGCGGGGGGAGCCGCGGCTACGACCGGTCCTCCTCCGGCTGCTGATGCGGAGGGGCCCGCGACCCCCGCCGACAGGGATCATAGTGTTAAAGCACCAACTGTGGAGAGGGAAGCACCAAGTGCATGTGGGGATAAAAATGACAGCACGGAGGTGTGTGGTGGTGGTGGTGAGGAGAATGGTGGTGTTGTGGATGGGGAGGCTCAGGGGGAGGTGGGGGAGAACGACAGAGAACGAAAAGTGCAAGAGGGTGACATGGGTGATGAAGAGTTAGTGTGTGGTAATCAGGAAGAGAAAATAGAGGTGGAGGTGGATGGAGAGAAAAACGGTGCAGTAAAGAAAAGTGAGAGGTTAGAAGCTAGAGAGAGTGAAGCAGGAGCGGATGTAGAGGAGATGGAGCTGGAGATAAAGAAAAGTAGCAAAGAGAACATTGTTGAAAATGCTACAAAAGCTAGCAAACAAACAGACAAAGTGTCTGAGGAGATGAAAGAGAAAGTAGACAGTGACAGTGAGAGCTACTGCTCTGATTTGAGTGAAGTCTCTACATTACAGGAAAACAGTGAACCCCTTTACCCTGCAGAATTATTTCTGACTTTCCTTAAAGGTTCAGTATGCAGTTTCTGTAGCATTGCAGCACTTAGAAATATTTTCAACAGGCAAAGCATTCTGATCCCTCCCCCTCAGAGCCATATGTGGCTCTGCCCCCTTGTGGTCTGTTGAATTTCAAATTCAAGCTCTGTTTTTATTGGCTGATTCAAATTCAAGCTCTGTTTTTATTGGCTGGTTACAAACTCTGTTTTTATTGGCTGGAAAATGGCGGGTCACCTTTTCTTTTTAGAAATGCTTATTTACCACCTGGAGAAGCAAGGGGACAATATTTTTTTTAATTTTTTTTCAGAGATTACCTGGCTAACATCAGTCTGTCAGGAGGTAGTGACAGAGTGAAGAAATATGTTCATAAAAAAAGCTACATACTGAAGCTTTAACCAAACAAAAAAGCAGAAAGGAGTTAATGTGGAAAGTTATTTTCCAAACCTAGATATGTTTTACTCCTCAGCAAAGCATCATATAAAACACAAAGAAGTGTCAGGTTTTACAGACCGAGAAATTTTTAGATTAAAGAAAATAATGACTAAAGTTAGAAAACAGCTCTGAATAAACTATGAACACTTGCACTTTCCCATTTTTTATAGTCATTTTTTACACGTTTTCTAACCTCTTTATCATCATGGATTCTTTCAAAATGGCATCCTTAAACCTCAACGGTGCCAGAGAGGCTGTGAAGCGTGCGCTGGTTTATCAAACCATGAACTATAAAAATTGACGTTTTGTTTTTACAAGAAACTCATAGTGATGCGTCCATTGAGACAGAGTGGCACAAAGAGTGGAAAGGGGAAGCCATTTTTAGTCATGGCACCTCCAGGAGTGCAGGAGTGGGACTCCTTTTCTCCAACGCTTTCACTCCCAGCCACACAGAAGTGCAGCACATTATTCAAGGGAGATGTCTTTTAGTCAAAGCTGTTTTTGAACATTTTACCGTGATTTTTATAAATATTTATGCTCCCACTGCCAATGCAGAGAAAAAGTGTTTTTTGGAAAAAATTGGGGAAAGGTTGGGAGATTGTGGGTCCTCAGATTATGTTTTTTTAGGAGGGGATTTCAATTGCACTGAAAATGAATTCTTAGACCACAATCACGCAGATCCTCATCCGGCAGCCCAACGTGTCCTGAGACAGCTGATCACGTCTCATGGCCTGGTGAACGTATGGAGGAGGATGCACGCAGACTCCAGGCAGTACACGTGGTCCCACCTTAAAGTCCAACACCCACCATGTTTTCAAATTGCATCGCCATTAATATTTATTAGTTTATTTAAAAAAAATACAGGAGCGATTACTTATATTGTGGAGAAATAACGGTAAATGTGTTATTTCATGATTTATAGCAGATTTTAGCATGCAGCTCTGGGAAAATCTGCTCCTCTCCATATATGGGCATTCACAAGGGCATTCACGTCACCAAAGTGACGCCTTGGAGTTACAGGCGAGCGAAGAAAAGAAAAAGGAAGCATTTTTAAATATTCCCTAAAGCTGCCTGCAGTTGATTAATCCTGCTGTCGCTCACTCATGTCATCATATTCTGAGCGAGCATCCACTTAGACATACTAGTTTAATTCGTTTGATCGAGACAAATTCATTCATTTCCGCATCGACTTTTTATTCTCCCCCCCGTGACCAGAAAGGCAGTCAGAGCCAGCCGCGCAGCTGAGCTCTGCGTGCGAGCTCCCCGCGTGCTTCCCGACCCGTGCTCCTTGCAGCTGAGGAGAGCAAATGCATACACTCGAGGGAGCAAATTACACCGGCACGAGGAACTTCAAAGGAACGAGGAACGAGGAGCCAGGGACGCGCGCGGCTCGCAGCTCGCTCCTTTGGGCAGATGAGAGCAACAACAGGTCCGCAGCGGTGTTATAAAATAAATAATAAATAAAATCAGAGCGCTGGTCCATATACAGTACACACAAATGCACCAGGAAATATGCAGGAAATATGCAGTTTTCTCCTACTCTCTCTCATAAACCTCCATGGAAACGCACTCCTACCTTTCTGCTTTCTGGGTGGAGATGTCACAAAAGTCACATGACCCTTCGGGACTCTTCGGCCAGGTTTCCGGATTCATTCGGGAATGTTTTTTTTTTTTTTTTTTTTTAACCCTCGCCTGGCCCAAATGCAAAAATGAAAATAAAATTCATAAAATACTACAGTAATTCTCCAATATGGTGAATTGTTACTGTCACGGTGGGTGTTGTCCTTTAAAGAAAATGGCATTTCTTTAGCTCGTCTCGACCGCTTCTATTGTTTTAAACATCATTTTAATGTTTTTAAAGCTTGTCAGATTTTACCAGTAGCTTTTACAGACCATTCGCTGATTTTAGGTAATGTTTTTATCAGAAACATTTTACCTAAGAGCGCCTACTGGCATTTTAATTCAGTCTTAACTCATGACCGTAGTTTTAAGGAGATTCTGAGTTATTTTATGGAGGTTTTTAGACAGAGGAAGGGTGATTTTACGTGTTTGCAGCAATGGTGGGACAACTGTAAAGTTGAAATAAAACTGCTGTGTCAGCAGCACACTGTCAACGTCACTCGCAACATCACCAGATCTATCAAAGATCTGGAGATTGATATAGTGGAGCTAGAACGACTCAGTGACTCCACAGGAAACCGAGAGCACTTTGAAGCTCTCAAAGCAAAAAGGTTAGTTTTAACCAACCTACTGGACGCGAAGGTACAGGGCGTATTGGTCAGATCCCGGATGCAAAACATCACAGAAATGGATGCTCCCTCTAGCTTCTTCTTTAGCTTGGAGAGGAAAAACGGGCAGAACAAAGTCATCCACTCTCTGTTGTCAGACACCGGGCAGCAGCTGAGTGAGCCAGGACAGATCAGGAGGAGGGCTGTGGAGTTCTACTCCTCGTTATACCAAAGCGAATACGAGAGAGATGATGAACTGTTCGGGGAGTTCTGCAGTGGACTACCCCAGGGGCCTCATGTATCAACCGTGCGTGCGCACAAAAACATTGCGCACGTCACTTTCCACGCAAAACCCCGTATGTATCAAAACTGAACTGAACGTGAATATATGCGCATCCAGGTACATATCCACGCAAGCTCCCGAGCAGGCGTACGCACGTTTCTGTGGTTCTTGTTCCTTTGGCGACACTTACAGGTGTTTCAGAGAAACTGAAGCCCCACAGTCTGTGGTTGACTTTAAGAGCGGCTTGAAGACCTTTCTTTTCAACCGAGCATACTTTACTCCTCATGATTCTACTTTTGATCTTAGCTGATACTGTTGTTGATTTTAATTGTTTTATTATTTGTCTTATTGACATTCAAATATGTTGCACCTTGTAGCACTTTGAGATTTCCATTAATGAAAAGTGCGTTATAAATTGAATTCATTATTATTATTATTATTATTATTATTATTATTATTATTATTATTAACTGTTCATGATGTGAAAATGATTAATATTCCCTCCAAACACACGATTAACAAGTATTACATCCACATGACGCAGTGAAATAAAGGACGCGCAAAGTTGTGCCAAAAATAAATTTAACAGGAACGGATTCATTCAGCCTTACTGGAGAATAAAATAGTGTAACACGCAGAGCATTTATTTAGAAACAGATATAATTTTCTGATCTAGGATATGGCTTATCAGCCGTTTTCAGAAATAATCATTTTTCAGTTTGGCACTGCTGCTGCGCTCTGGGGAGCCGTGCATCACGCGTGCATACAGAAGCAGCGGTCAAACTGTTCCACAGAGGGAGCTGCAGGTCGATCGGGACTGTGCAGTCCAGTCCACACAAAGCCGGATCATGTCCAATGGAATGTCTCATCCATATGATTCCAAAGGCTGAGTGGTCGCGCTTGGAGCGCGCCGCGCGCACCCTCACCGGTGTTGACACGGCAGCTGGAGGTGATTCATTATCTGCGTTTATTGTAGATTTCTCCAAAATGACACGTGAAAGTACACCTTATATAACTTGTAGGAGAGCAAAAGCTTCACAGACAGACTGCGCACAAGGCTGCGGGGCGCGCAGCGTCTGGAGACGCCAACATCACGTGATGTCATGAAATGTCTCCACCAAGACGCACAGACTCGTTTCTTCACATCATCTACATAAACAAAGATCTATGTTCTAGCAAACATCCAAGTAAGTTCCTCTGTGTTTACAGTCTTCTTCTTCTTCTTCTTCTTTCGGCTTTTCCCTTTTCAGGAGTCGCCACAGCGAGTCATCCTCCTCCACCTCACTCTGTCCTCTGCATCCTCTGTCCTCACTCCAACTACCTCCATGTCCTCTCTAACTGCATCCATATATCTCCTCTTTGGTCTC
>JBBPBX010001591.1:88111-100516 GCA_038048925.1 Garcialebias charrua | reverse complement strand
TCACCAGATGACTATAAAGAAATACTTAAACTGAGATATGAATATAATGGAATTATGAGCAGCCAGATTAGCAATCTGCTTTGCAAACTACGACAAAAAAATTTCGAGCTTGGAGATAAGCCTGGTAAACTACTAGCGCTGCAGCTTAAATGTGCCCAAGCCACAAGATCCATCCATAATATTAAGTCAAAAACCGGCACGCTCTTAACCAACCCTGCTGACATTAACAGCAGATTCAGAGAGTTTTTCGCCACGCTGTACTCGTCCGATAATAATGCAACACAATCAGATTTTAATAATTTTTTTGATTCACTCCTTTTGCCTAAACTAAATAAATCTGACAGAGACTACCTTGAGTCCGACCTGACGCTTCGGGAGGTTATAGATGCTATAAAATCACTTCCATCTGGCAAAGCTGCCGGGCCTGACGGTTTTGGGTCGGATTTTTATAAGAAATTCTGTGACATTCTTGCACCACTCTTGTTTAGAATGATGTCTGCATCAAAGAAGGATGGAAAACTGCCAAAAACTCTATATGAGGCTAACATTTCCCTTTTTCTTAAAAAGGAGAGGGATAAAACTGATCCTGCCAGCTTTCGACCAATTGCACTGCAAAACGTTGACCGCAAGATAATCACTAAAATCTTGGCCACTAGACTGAATAAATGTTTAGCATCTATCATCCATCCTGATCAGACTGGGTTCATCCCCGGCAGAATGTCTTTTTTCAATGTAAGACGATTACTTAATACTATATATCTTGACCACAAAAATACTAAAGCTTCTATTCTGGCCCTTGATGCACATAAAGCCTTTGACCAAGTTGAATGGCCATATATGTTCGAATCACTGCGCAGATTTGGTTTTGGCGAGACCTTCATCTCATGGGTAAAACTGATTTATCTA
Organism: Garcialebias charrua; assembly: GCA_038048925.1. NCBI lineage: Eukaryota > Metazoa > Chordata > Actinopteri > Cyprinodontiformes > Rivulidae > Garcialebias > Garcialebias charrua. The sequence goes on along the minus strand of JBBPBX010001591.1, from coordinate 99,610 downwards.
GAACCTATGTGCTCCATCCTGACAAACAGTAATCGATCAGCCCCATTTCACTTGCAGCGCTCAGTTCAGCAGGGCTGCCCACTGTCACCAGCGCTTTTCGCTATTGCTTTGGAGCCACTTGCTGTGGCAATTAGGGCACATCCGCATATTGAAGGCCTTCATGTCGCCGGCGTTGAAACAACAATCAGTCTGTACGCCGACGATGTGATATTATATTTACATGACACGGTGAAATCGGTCCCATTCCTCCTCGACCTGATTACATCTTTTAGTAAGATCTCTGGATACTCAATCAACTGGTCAAAGAGCGAGTTAATGCCTCTTTCCAACACATACCCATTAGGATTTTTACAAAATGTCCCATTCAAAGTAGTTGAAAACCATCTTACCTATCTAGGCGTCATTGTGCCCAAAGACCCAAAACATATATTTAAACTAAATTTTACAAAGTTTATATCCGGATTAAAACTAAACATCGAATACTGGAAAACTTTGCCTCTGTCAATGATTGGACGCATCAACTCACTTAAAATGATTTCCCTACCTAGGTTCCTATACTTATGTCAAAACCTTCCTATCTATCTTACAGCAGCCTTCTTTAAAGAACTAGACTCAATCATTCATTCCTATATATGGAATGGGAAAAATGCTAGAATTTCTAGAGTGCACCTGCAAGGGCTAAGGGGGAAGGGAGGGCTGGGACTACCTGTATTTAAACATTACTATTGGGCTGCCAACATCAGAGCACTAATGTTCTGGCAGTATGAGCTCGCTGACAACCCGGCAACTACTGCTCCGCTGTGGGTCAAGATGGAATCTAAACTGGTAAATAACTCGTCCTTGCCAGCTCTATTGTTTGCCTACCTTGAAAAGTCTGAAGCCTACCGAAACTTGAGCTTTGTGTTAAAACACGAAATAAGAATTCTAAACCAGATCAGGAGTTTCCTTGCACTACCAAAGACGTCCGTACAGACGCCATTATGTTTTAATCATAGTTTTCTGCCTCCCTGGCACGATAAAGTTTATCATGACTGGAAGGAAAAGGGGCTGGTGTTAATTAAGGACATGTATATTGATAACAAATTTGCATCATTCAGTTTACTAAAAGAAAAATATAATTTGCCCCACTCACACTTCTTCCGTTATTTGCAGGCCAGGCATTATATAAAGTCATCTATCCAAAACTATGACATTCTTGCGCTTGAGCATGGCATATTTGAGATCATTACGAGCCCTCCTGATTCACTACATCTTATTACAAAAATAATGCATCTATTTGGGGACTGCAACGTGGCATGTACCACAAAAATAAGGGAGGCCTGGGGAAAAGAGCTAGGGATAACAATCCCTGAATCATGGTGGAATAGATGCCTTTCAAAAATCAGTTCTTGTTCGATAAACAGCAGACATCAGCTAATTCAGTTTAAAATCACATATCGATTACACTACTCAAAGGTCAGGTTACACAAGATATACCCCTCTGTTTCCCCAATATGTGACAGGTGTAACATATCTGAGGGCACATTGTCTCATGCCTTTTGGTCCTGTCCGTCCTTAACCGGTTTATGGTCAAAAATATTTGATTGGTACTCTAAGGCATATAGTGTTCTTTTGCAACCTGAACCAGGACTTATAATCTTCGGATGCCCCCGGGTGCCGGGGACCATACCCGCTGTAATGCGACAACCACTGGAACTGGGACTCATTGTTGCTAAGAGACTAATCTTAATAAACTGGAAATCTTCAGTTCCTCCGTCATTCCATCAGTGGATTACGGACATGATGTCAGTGATACAGTTGGAAAGACTTCGGATAGGTGCGACAGACACTTTCCTGCGCTACTGGAATCCCTTCCTGGATCAGTTTTTGACGACCAGACTAAACTGACTAATCTTTTTCATGGTCTCTCCCACCAGCCGCCCTTTAATGTGTTTATGTATATGCTCATGAATATGTGTAGTGCGTGTGTACACCATGTGTTAATTGTAATGTTTCATATTTTGGTTTGTGCATCTGGGTTCTGTTTGTGTGTCTGTATATATGTATGTTCTTAATTTTGAAAACTTAAAATAAAATTAAAAAAAAAAAAAAAAAAAACCTACCGGAGATATCCTTGTGGATGGGAGAAGTCCCAGACTGTGCAGTGAAGGGAAATGAGAATTGAGCGGAGCTGTGCAGGAAGGCGAGGGCCAGGCTAGATCATTCAAGTTTTTGTGGTAATTTCTGCTACTTTCAGCCCAATTAATTTTATTTCTGATAATTTCAGCGTGTCTTTTCAGCTTATTTATGCTATTTCAGCTACTATTTTGCAGTTATGCTTATTTGAGCTTTTTCAGCCAATTCCACTTTTTTTTAGCTCTTTTCAGCTCTTTCTGCTTCTTTAAGCTTCTTTCTGCCTTGTACTTTTCAAAGATTTTTTGCTAATTATAGCTTTAACTAACTTCCAATTTTTGTGCTCATTTCTGCTTATTAAAACTTAATTCAACAAATGTGTCATTTCTGCTTTCTTCTGCTAATTTATGCTTCTTCCATTTCAGCTACATTTCAGCATTTTTTTAACTAATTTTAGCTGTTTTTTTAGAAAGTTATTCTGCAATTTCCTCTGGAAATGCAATTTCTCTGGTTAGACCTTGAAGTCCTTCTGTCACTGTGACGCTCACCACACTGTCAACATGCTCACTGCAGCCCTGAAGAACAGTGAGAGTTTATCTGATTGGCCAAAACATATTATTGGCGTGCAGATCATCCACACATGGCAGCTGGAATATCATTTATTTATTGCAGTTTTGACAGTAAATTTCAACATACTCTGCAGCTCTGATATTTATTATTACAATAAATCAAGCAAATGATGCTTGTTAAGGATAATTTTTTTAATAAAACATTTGTTTTTAGATAATCAAAGCCGCATGAGTACATTTTTAGCAGAACAGTGAATTACTAGAAGAGGGGGTGAAGACCAGTGGCCTTCTGCTGATTCAATATGGATGACACAAGTCATCCAAAGCATTCTGCAGCCACACGCTTTTCAAACAAAAGGTCGTGTCATTGGATCCTGAAGGGTACAAAGACCTGGCGGGCTTTCAGAACCAGCAACAGATTTACACCAAGCAGCGGGAGCATCATCATACGGACAGCAAAGGCATCTTTGGTGTGTTCGCCTTGTGTGTGCGTGTGTTCGAGCAGAAACGAGAGCAGCTTCTTCTATTTTAGGACTTGTGAGCGTGACTCATCGTTGCTGGGATGTGGGCGATCCCTTCCTGGTGGGCTGGACCGGAGCCCGTACGAGACCCACCTCACCTCACAGGGTGAAGTCCAGTCTTCATCAGGACTCGAGCAGATTTTAGAGGAACGCAGGAAAATCCATAAGGAACAGAGAATCACAGTTTTGATCAACAATCTGATCATTTCCTGTGGATTCAGTTTCAAACAAGCCAACAACCCACTTCCTCTCTTGGCCTGACCGCAACCGTCTCCCTTTGCTCCCCTCTGTCAAGACGAGGCCTCTCTGCGTGATGTTTGTTGACGTCTCGGAGTTTACGCAGAAGTTTAAAACAGCAGCACTGATTTGTATCTTGTTCATTAAGCTCTTGAGGAACGGAGAGGTCAAACGGAGGTTAAACACGCTTCCCTCCCCGTTTTGTGTGCGTGGAGAGGAAATGATGCAACGTACCACTAAGATCAGGGATTTTCTCTGGGAGTGGACAACTGGATAACTGTAAAACCAGTAAGCACGAGGCAGAGACAGAAAGGAAACGTGTAGAGGTTTAGTACTCACAGGGTCTCGCAGGACCTCCTCCGTGTCCCGCGCAGCAGCAGCAGACCCGGGCTTCGGCTGCAGGTCGTCGTTACATTCGCCGTCAGAGGCAGGCGGCGACTCGCCCAGGTCCGGGAACTCGTCTTTCGTCCTGGGGCCTCGGAAGCGGATCTTGTCCAGGCGCTTTAGCATGGTCAACGCCGCGCTCCTCGGCTTTACCTTAACATGGCGGACGGCAACCCTGCGGTGCACGACAGGAAACACAGGAAGTGTAGTTACTGTGAGGTTAAGATGCTTCCTGGGTGAAAACTAGTGATGAAGCATCAGATCAGGGTCCCAATCAAGATGGTTTTCATTGAAAGCTCCAAATCCCTGCTGACCTTCTGTCTGTAGATTAACGTGGGCAGCACTAAAACGTTATCATGTGCCAACACGTGTGTAGAACTCAAGTATTTTAACATAACGCATGCTAACAATTTAATCAGATATGTAAAATCAAAACACTTACAGGTAGTCCCCGACTTACGAGCGAGTTCCGTTCCTACGAGTCGCTCGTAAGACAAAAACTCGTATGTCGGAACCCGAAACACGTGTTGCTCGTAAGTCCGAATTTTTGGTCGTAAGTCGGAAAATGTATGCTAGCGCTGCGCCGAACACCCGTTTTTCAACACAAACGTACATACTGGTTCATAAACATGCACAGAACGTTGTTTACAAACGGTTAGCTAACACACTTTCATCTAAAAACACATACCAGTGCTGTATTTTCTGTATGTTCTGTACAACTTTACTGTTCGGTTAGTCCGCTCGTAAGTCCGGAACCTCGTATGTCGATGACGTCGTAAGTCGGGGACCACCTGTATTTAACTCACATCAATTTATTTATATACACAGCACATAAATATAACAAAAGCCGACCAAAGTGTTTTACAGTTAAGTCGGATTAAAATGAGTAAAAAAACATCTTGTGTCACAGAAAACATAAGAAAGTTAACAATAAAATACAACAATACAAATCAGCTCCAACGTGTTCTCAGACTCTGCATGAATCAAATGCTGAGGAAAACAGATGAGTTATGAGCAAAGATGTAAAAGTCTCAACAGACTCGGCGCTCTTTAAATTACCAGGTTCCACAATTACGGAGCAGCGACCACAGGTAGACCGAGCGCTCTTACTGGAGTGTAGGTGTGAAGAAGATGGTGTGAATAAGACGGGGCCAAGCCGTTAAAAACAAGCAATAAAATCTTTTTTAAACATCGATCCGGAAGTGGACAGGAAGTCAGTGAAGAGACGCTTGCACGGCTAAAGTTTCCACAGAAACAGAAGCTGCAGACCAGTGGCTCCTGAACTTTACAGGTTTTCACCCCCAAAATAAAACTGGTAATCGGTGACCCCAGACTACTGCTAACTCAAGTGTACCAACTTTTATAATCTAGTAAACCACGTACTGGAGTAAAGTTATAGAGTAAAATTATCCAGACTGACTGCTGTCTAAACAACGTTGTGAAATGTTAAAACAGATTAAAGAGCATTCAGTAAATATAATTAAAATAAGATGATTTCACCAGTGTGGGTAGAAGTTACAGACGTGACTGGGAGGTTCAAACTTCCTCCCTCGGGGGGTGAGTGGAAATACTGAGTGGCAGGTTCATAAACATGTTCCCTCAGCAGGAAAGACACCTGTCAAAATAAAAGCTGTTCCCTCAAACAGAAACCCACGAGTCGGCTCTGAGCGCGCCGGCTGGAGCAGCTTCGTCACAAACTGAAGCAAACGAGCAGAAAATGAAGATGAGGAGGTTCTCCGCTTTACTTCCTGGTTTAGATCGAATACTTTCAGCATCATTATCCATTTCTTTACCACATCAGGGTGTTACAGGGATGACGTTTGGTTTTTACAACTTGTAATGTAGGTTTTGGTATTTATAGGACTTGGTGAGCATCACAGTGGGTCCAGATATCCAACGCTCGTTGGACAGAGCACGTACAAAAGTTCGGGAGTTCATAAGAACATCTGGTGAGAACCAGAATAACAAAGTCATTAATTCTAAATTGGTGTTCCTTCATGCGAGGGAAAAACTCTTACCCTCTGACAAGACGCAGATAAACTAAACTGTTTATGTTCGTGCAAGGTTCCCTTTTTAGGAAATACACTGTCCTTGCCCTTCCCAGAACTGTTTTTAGTTCTTCCCTTACGGGAAAGAACAGACCCTTTTTCTTACATAAGAAATGACGTCAAAAGAAGGTATAAATGAAACTACATGCTATTCTGAGACAGAGATTCGGATTCAGATTCGGTATTGGACTGTCAGTTGTAATGTTCTGTCTTAACTTATTAAATATCCCTCCTGCTGGCAAAGAAAGAAGGTTTCCTCGTCTCAATTATTTAATATGAGGATCAGTGTTTGCCTCAACATTTGGTGGCCCGTACGGGTTTGCCGTCTGATCTGGCTGCTTTCTTCTGCTGACTGAGACTGGAAGAAATATTGGGCCCTTTGGTAAATATGTTTTATTTTATTGTATAAGTGATTTCTTTCTTTCTCAGCTGGTGGAGAAAGTGTTCGCTTGATCAGGGCTTTAGAACCTGTAAACTGAGGATTTCTTTCTTTTGCCCCAACGAACACTACTCTGTTTTAAACGTTACAATAAAAGAAGAAATTCATTGAACTGAACTGAACTTGGTTTAAGACATTACAGTATATTCTTTTATTCCTAGTTTTATTTTGAGTGTATTCATTTATAACAGGCATCATCGTGGACCTTTGATGCAGGACTTTTATATTTAATCAACGGCCGAAGCAATTAATCCATTTTTTAAGTTTTTGCACCATGAAGCATTTATTTGTGTTTAATGTTATTATTATTATTGTTGTTGTTGTTATTTTCTTGTATGTTTATTTTGTATGTCATTTATCCTTAATGATTGTATTCTTGTAAATTTCTTTTTAGGTTTCATTATTTTATCATTTTTATCATTTTATCCTTTTAGCATTTTAGCATTTCTTTTTCTTATTATCAATTAGTATTTTACAATTTATGTTTATTAGTTTAAGTTTAGCAGTCTAGTATAACCTCATTTTGCAAAGGCTATGTTCGCTAATGATTTTATCCTTCATGTGTTCAATTAGTTTCACAAAGGTTGGGCTTTACCATAAGTCTTATAAGATAATTGCATGAGGTAAGAGGTAAGAGTTAGCCACATGACCGATAAAGGTCTCTAACAATTGGTGGATGCCGCCACTCCTGGCCCATGGTGGGAGCTCTCGACAGTCCCAAGGAGAGATTTTTTCCTGCTAATTAATGCCAGCAGCGGGTTTTTCGGCTCCTTCAAGAGTGGAAGCAACTGCCTTCATAGATTAGAATTAGGTAAGATAAATCCGTCATACCTTAAAGCCTCACATACAGTCTAGCTTAGTTTCTAGTTTAAGATTACACTTAAGGAGAATAGCTAAATTTTGTTAATATAGCTCAATTTGTTAATATATAACTTTTTATTATGTTAACTTTTATTAACTTCACTAGTATTATGCATGCAGCACTGAAAAATAGAAATTAGTCAGCCTTAGATTGAGATTTATCTTAGATAAATAAGGGAGGATTGTAGGTTTTGGTATTTATAGGACTTGGTGAGCATCACAGTGGGTCCAGATATCCAACGCTCGTTGGACAGAGCACGTACAAAAGTTCGGGAGTTCATAAGAACATCTGGTGAGAACCAGAATAACAAAGTCATTAATTCTAAATTGGTGTTCCTTCATGCGAGGGAAAAACTCTTACCCTCTGACAAGACGCAGATAAACTAAACTGTTTATGTTCGTGCAAGGTTCCCTTTTTAGGAAATACACTGTCCTTGCCCTTCCCAGAACTGTTTTTAGTTCTTCCCTTACGGGAAAGAACAGACCCTTTTTCTTACATAAGAAATGACGTCAAAAGAAGGTATAAATGAAACTACATGCTATTCTGAGACAGAGATTCGGATTCAGATTCGGTATTGGACTGTCAGTTGTAATGTTCTGTCTTAACTTATTAAATATCCCTCCTGCTGGCAAAGAAAGAAGGTTTCCTCGTCTCAATTATTTAATATGAGGATCAGTGTTTGCCTCAACAGTAACATCTCTGCTATTTTTCTGGATAAAAATAAAAGATGCAATCTTTATGACATAACAGACTTGCTTTACTTTTAGTTTTCAGCTACTGATTCAGCTCATTTTAGCTCCTAATTACTGTAAAAATAAAAGATGCAATCTTTATGACATAACAGACTTGCTTTACTTTTAGTTTTCAGCTACTGATTCAGCTCATTTTAGCTCCTAATTACTGTTTTAATTTTATATTTTAGCTACTATTCCGCTTTGATTTTAGTTTTCAGCTACTGATTCAGCTCATTTTAGCTCCTAATTACTGTTTTAATTTTATATTTTAGCTACTGTTCCGCTTTGATTTTAGTTTTCAGCTACTGATTCAGCTCATTTTAGCTCCTAATTACTGTTTTAATTTTATATTTTAGCTACTGTTCCGCTTTGATTTTAGTTTTCAGCTACTGATTCAGCTCATTTTAGCCCCTAATTTCTGTTTTAATTTTATATTTTAGCTACTGTTCTGCTTTAATTTTAGTTTTCAGCTACTGATTCAGCTCATTTTAGCTCCCAATTTTTGTTTTAATTTTGTATTTTAGCTACTGTTCTGGTTTGATTTTAGTTTTCAGCTACTGATTCAGCTCATTTTAGCTCCCAATTTTTGTTTTAATTTTGTATTTTAGCTACTGTTCTGCTTTGATTTTAGTTTTCAGCTACTGATTTAGATCATTTTAGCTCCTAATTTCTGTTTTAATTTTATATTTTAGCTACTGTTCTGCTTTAATTTTAGTTTTCAGCTACTGATTCAGCTCATTTTAGCTCCCAATTTTTGTTTTAATTTTGTATTTTAGCTACTGTTCTGCTTTGATTTTAGTTTTCAGCTACTGATTCAGCACATTTTAGCTCCTAATTTCAGTTTTAATTTTAAAATTTAGCTACTGTTCTGCTTTGATTTTAGTTTTAAGCTACTGATTCAGCTCATTTTAGCTCCTAATTTCTGTTTTAATTTTATATTTTAGCTACTGTTCTGCTTTGATTTTAGTTTTCAGCTACTGATTCAGCTCATTTTAGCTCCTAATTTCTGTTTTAATTTTATATTTTAGCTACTGTTCTGCTTTGATTTTAGTTTTCAGCTACTGATTTAGCTCATTTTAGCTCCTAATTTCTGTTTTAATTTTATATTTTAGCTACTGTTCTGCTTTAATTTTGGTTTTCAGCTACTGATTTAGCTCATTTTAGCTCCTAATTTCCGTTTAGCTACTGTTCTGCTTTAGTTTTAGTTTTCAGCTACTGATTTAGATCATTTTAGCTTCTAATTTGTTTTAATTTTACATTCTAGCTACCGGTACTTTTCTGCTTTGATTTTAATTTTCAGCTACTGATTTAGCTGATTTTAGCTCCCAATTTATGTTTTAATTGTACATTCTAGCAACTGTTCTGCTTTATTTTTAGTTCTCAGCTACTGATTTAGCTCATTTTAGCTCCCAATTTGTTTTAATTTTATATTTTAGCTACTGTTCTGTTGGATTTATCTTTCATCAACAGTTTTGATAAATTAAGCTTCCGGCTTTTGCCATATAAAATTTTTGTTTAGCTATTTTTAAGAATCAGCAACAGTTTATCTTCTGTCTACTGTTTTGCTAATTTAAGATTCTAGTTTTGTTAATTTTAGATAATGTTTTGCTCATTTTAACGTTTGGCTACTGTTTTGCTGATTTTACCTTTAAGCTACCTGTACCAGTTTTCGCTTTTATTTACAGTTTTGTTAATTTAGGCTTTTAGTTTAGCTAATAAAAAAAACATTTTTTTTGTTTTTTGTTTGTTTCTTTTAGCTACCGCTTTGCTACTTCTGGGTTCCGGCTATTATTTCATCTCTTACATTTAGCCAATTGAAGTTTTAGCTCATTTTAGCTGCTGTTTTAATATATTTGTGTGTTAAACTGTAACAATTCCATTTCGATCCTTTAGCTTTCACACTCAATATTTCTTCCCAGTTAATATAGTTGTTATTTAAATAAATAAATAAACTGAAACATGTTTTTAGCTTCACAAAAAGCTGTTAAATTTATAAATAAAACGTTAAATCTGTAACATGGTTTCATCTTCCCCTCGTCGCTGAAGGCTTCTCGAGGCTGCTTAAAGGAGAAATGAAAAGTGTTTTTAAGCTAATAGTAGTCTAATGAAAAGCATAAAATAAGCTTGTTGAGAAATTTTCACAAGTCAAAAATGTCATCCTAACTCAAATTTAGACTTTGCAAAGTGAAAAAATTCTCATTTGGTGTTTTTGACCCCCCTCCCCCTGCCTATGGAAGCGTTTATGGGACGTATTTAAAACTAAAATGGTTTAGCAGGAATGCTTTTTCATTTCAAAGTCAAGCTGCCTTTTTTGAGTCATAAATAAAATTTAAAATGAATAAACCAAACTGCATTTTCATTTTCTTCTTCGAGACTGCTCAATTTGTAACTTAATTAAAATGATAAGTAAAATAACATTTAACATTTAATTTTCAATATATGTCTAAGTAAAAAGTGGCCAAAATTCATTTTGAAATCTCAATTTTGAAAATTAAAATGAAATAGCAGAAATGCTTTTTAATTTCAAAGTCAAGCTGCCTTTTTTGAGTCAGAAATAAAATTAAGATTAAATCATTTTCATTTTCTTATTCAGCACTGTTATATCTCATTGAACTACAGAGCAAACTGCATTTTCATTTTCATCCTGCACCCCTGCGCTCAAAGTGTGACAATATTCAATCTCAAAAGCAAACCCAGAGTAATTGAGACGAAATTAAAACTAAAATGGTTTAGCAGGAATGCTTTTTCATTTCAAAGTCAAGCTGCCATTTTTTGAGTCATAAATAAAATTTAAAATGAATAAACCAAACTGCATTTTCATTTTCTTCTTCGAGACTGCTCAATTTGTAACTTAATTAAAATGATAAGTAAAATAACATTTAACATTTAATTTTCAATATATGTCTTAGTAAAAAGTGGCCAAAATTCATTTTGAAATGTCAATTTTGAAAATTAAAATGAAATAGCAGAAATGCTTTTTAATTTCAAAGTCAAGCTGCCTTTTTTGAGTCAGAAATAAAATTAAGATTAAATCATTTTCATTTTCTTATTCAGCACTGTTATATCTCATTGAACTACAGAGCAAACTGCATTTTCATTTTCAGCCTGCCTCCCTGCGCTTAAAGTGTGACAATATTCAATCTCAAACTCAAACCACGAGAGTGACGTAATGCGCTTGTCAGACAGCAGAGGGCTTGCGGAGTTTTAGACAGGAGGAGACAGTTTCCTCCTTCCGCTGAAAGACCTGCTGTGAACTCTTGTCACGGGCATTTTTATTTATATATTATTATTATTTCTATTTATTTACTACTGTAAATAGGCTCTGTTCACAAGTGCCGTAAATCACTTGCGCATTGACCGGAAAGGTAATTTCCAGCTTCCGGTCTAGCCCCGGTCTCTGTGAAAATAGTGCTGTCTGAATGTTTACAAGAGCTGCCCAAGACAATGTTCATCTTATCGTTGATTCCTGGTCCCCTGCTCCGACAAGCAAACGTAACAAGGGATTTAAATTGCATGTCTCAAGTTTTCTGCACAACTACGAGGGTAAGTAACGTTAGTTTGATCGCGTTGTGTTGTTGCTACCTGTTAGCGGC
>JBBPBX010001591.1:69622-86412 GCA_038048925.1 Garcialebias charrua | reverse complement strand
TTTGGTAGCATTCAGATCACGAGCTGGGGATGACTCTCAGCTACTACAACGTTGAATTAAATTTCCAATTAAATGATGTGTTACGCAACATTCAAAAAGTGGTGTGTAATGCAAAGTGCTTTAAACCAATTAAAGACAGCAACAAAGACGTAAACAAGAACAAGACGATTCAAAACAGCAATAAGTTGTTTATGTGTAGTATCATATCGTTCACTATTACCGGTAAGTTTGCCGCATAATTTTAGGCAAATGAGCAAAATCATGTTTTGTTGCCAACAATTACCGTATTTTATGGCATATAAGTTAGTTGTTGTTTTTTTGCATAGATTTGTCAGTCATGCAACTTATATACTTTTTTTTTTCCATATTAATAACGCAATTTTTGACAGACGCTTTAAATTTCTAAGAACTGCAACAGCGAGTTCTCCCGTGCGTGCTCGCTTCACTCAGCTGGTGCAGGCGGAGGAACGCTGGAGAGCTAGCGGCTCTGGCCGCGATGGATGGATGGCGCCGCACCGCCCAGGCAAAATGAAGCCGCTTCGACCATTAAATAAACTCATAATCAACATGACGGTTCGGCGGTGGCGCATAATAAATGTGATTTATACGCTGAAGTGACTTGAGTACGTCTTTCCCTCTTCTTGATGTTTTTTTGACTGATGCTACGTAAACTCCAGAGTGACTTTTTTGCCGGAAAATACGGTACAAGCCGTTTGTCTACGTTCAAACATGGACATGAACACTTCGGACCGTCTCGGTTCGTGATACAGAGACGGAACGGCGCCAGAAGGAGAACAATGGAGTGGGCGGGGCTAAATCAAAAGCTGGGGTTAAGTTCATGTGGCAGGATGTCCTGCGGACATTGAATGCACCACACAAGGGCAGAGATGTGATTGGTGGGTCTGGGGCTGGCTTCCTGTATAAAAAAGGGCCAGCCCCCAGGGTTGACTACACGTCACCCGCCTTCCGGGGCAGACCTTAGCATCTGCTGGCTGTGTCACGTGCTAGCGTAATTGTGCGCTTTAGGTCGCTATGAACTACTGTTTTAGCGACCACTGGTACAAGCTTCTTGTTTCCCTCTCCTGCTAGAGGTGGAGCTCGGTGTCCCTGCTGTTTGTCCTTGGCCGTTTGTTTGCTGCTGTCCGGATTGTCCCGACTGGTCTCTGCCTCCATCTGGGTCGTCCATCGACTGCCGACTGGTCCTGTGCTGTGTTGGTGCCCGCTGTCTGGACGGCGTGGGGCGGGCTGCGTCACGCGTCCTGTGGGCTGAACTGGGCCGACTGATGCCCAGCTCGGACTAATTGAACAAGTGTCGGCTTGAGTGACGTCTCTTCCGGGGCGACAGATCCTACCAGGGTGGACTCTGGACTGTTGTTGAGTGACTGATGAGAATCCCTCCGGGCGGTGACATTACTCCTGGTTTTATATAAGATTTGTGTGGGGGGTTTTCCTGTTTTGTAGAACATTTTAATGAATTGCACTTTTATTGTTGATTGGAGCTATAATTGCCTTTTTAAAGTGTGTGTGTGTTTTTAATAGGGATGGGGCCGATCCGATCCAGTCTCGGTATCCGATACCAGCATTATTTAAGTATCGGATATCGGATCCAACCTGCCAATACTTTTCCGATCCAGGTTCAAAGAGCACTTGTGTTCAATCACATTCTGTGACTGCCCCTCTTAACATTGTGTGAGTTAAACCTAATGAAGACACTCTTAAGCCTTACAATGGGGAACCCACTGACTTTAACAGCACACAGGACAGGAGGTAAGTACACCACACACATGTCCTCCTTACTCATGGTGCAGCTGAAAAAACTAAAAAAGCACTAAGCATGATGGGAAAGACAACACAGCCACTCCCCTTAACCACTAAGAGAGTGGATTTTGTTGTCTTTCCCATAATGCTTAGCGTCTTTCCCATAATGCTTAGCGTTTTTTTAGTTTTCCAGCTTTAGCAGTGAGCCATGAGCTACTGTTTTTAGTTTTCCAGTTGTCTTCATTGGGTCTATCTCACACAATGTTAAAATGAATAGTTTGGGTACAAAAGTTTCATTATACAGAGTCACATACCTGAACAGTATCAGATCGGGAAAGTATCGGTATCGGTCGATACTCAGTTATTAAGTATCGGGATCGGATCGGAAGTGAGAAATGTGGATCAGTGCATCCCTAGTTTTTAACTCTGCATTTTTGTTGTTTATTGGAGCTATAATTGCCTTTTTTTTTAAAGTGTGTGTGTGTTTTTAACTCTGCATTTTTAAATTAAACAACGACTGTGCAATTTAATTTGTGTCACTGTAGCCGTTTTCGCATTGGCCGGCCCTCCCCGGCACTCCCAGCTTCTAACCCGGGTTCGGCGTCTTCGCATTTACCTTTTCCGCCCGGGATCCACCCTTGTTCTGGAACCATCTTCACCGTGGTTCCATCGAGCCGAGCCCGACAGGGCTAGTTTCACGTCATGTACTGCTCACATTTGATTCGTTGTTTGCAGCAGGGGCGGGACTCATTCAAACAACCTCAGCGCGAGGGTTGAATTTCATTCAAATTTAACTACAGAAACGAGAAACCCCTAAAACAATTGTTAGCTGAATTAGTGTTTCTGCGTTTGATTTTTGTTAATAACTGATCACAAATCAGCTTATGTTACAACGTAAATAACACGAAGCGCACACCCATTTCCGCCTTTCAGCGCGACCTGAATGTCATTAAACAGCATTAAACAATAACTAATATTGTCTAACTGTTGCGCGCAGCCAGGGTTTTAAAATATAACGAATAATCTCTAACTTTTACGTGCAGCTAAAATGTCAGGAGGAGTGATTGCTATATGAGCAAGTTGGACACCTGAAAATTCAGTCCGTCCGATAGCTCAACGAGTTAATGCGTTGTCGTTTTGACCGGGAGAAGTGGGTTCGCTTCCCGCCTGGGACAAAGTTATTTTACTTTTTTTTTCTCTTTATTCACATTTTCTTTTAAATAAAAAGGAGTTTGTTAACCAAACAAACTCCTTTTTATTTAAAAGAAAATGTGAATAAAGAGAAAAAAAAAGTAAAATAACTTTGTCCCAGGCGGGAAGCGAACCCACTTCTCCCGGTCAAAACGACAACGCATTAACGCGTTGTGCTATTCGGACGGACTGAAGTTTCAGGTGTCCAACTTGCTCATATAGCAATCACTCCTCCTGACATTTTAGCTGCACGTAAAAGTTAGAGATTATTCGTTATATTTTAAAACCCTGGCTGCGCGCAACAGTTAGACAATATTAGTTATTGTTTAATGCTGTTTAATGACATTCAGGTCGCGCTGAAAGGCGGAAATGGGTGTGCGCTTCGTGTTATTTACGTTGTAACATAAGCTGATTTGTGATCAGTTATTAACAAAAATTAAACGCAGAAACACTAATATATATATATCCAGCTAACAATTTTTTTTTTGCCGAGTCTCCTCTCTTAAAACACGAACACTCCACCCACGTGAAGAGACCACCCCACCCACTTCCAGAGAACTGCCCACCCACTTCAAGGCGGCTTTGCGGCAAATGCGTAATGAACGCGGGTGGCCCAGAGACACCCAGGGGAGCCCCGGGCCACTGAGGGCTGGCCAATGCGAAAACGGCTTGTGTGAACCTGTCTCAAGCCTCCTCTGCAAACGGGCCTGCGTGCCTTTAAAGGTAACTTTTTAAGGTACAATCATTTTAATCAATTTTATTTATTTAAAATAGTATTTTTAAACTTCAGTTGCCCAATTTTAACCACACCCGACCCGGCTACACTCATATGAAACGAGCTGTGCGGAGATACTCTGAATTACTGGGCACATTCTAGAAGTGATCGCACAGTTCGTTTATACACAAAGAAAAGGAATATTTACCGTTTTCTAATACGATTCTTACACGTTTCAGTTACATTAACCCCCAAACGATCATTTAAAGACGCAGCATTTGTGTTTGAAGCATAAAAACATAGAAACTGTTCATATTCTGAGTTATTACGGCTTTAAAAGTGTAATAATAATAATAATAATAATAATGAATTCAATTTATAACGCACTTTTCATTAATGAAAATCTCAAAGTGCTATAACATGTGTAATGTTTGTAGGGAGCGAGCGAGGAAACACCAGAGGTGTCAATTAAACATTAGTTGAGTCAAAATAAAAATAAAAACGAGGCTAGCTAAAACTTGTGGAAAAATAATTTTAGCTGTAATTATTTGTTAGGTGTTTGTTGTAACTTTACGTGAAATACTCAAGGAGTTGGGGTCTTGAGGGTCAAGCAGGTCCGATAGGGTTCTAACCCTGCTGCTGTAACTTTACGTGAAATACTCAAGGAGTTGGGGTCTTGAGGGTCAAGCAGGTCCGATAGGGTTCTAACCCTGCTGCTGTCCTTGGGTCAAAATGACCCCTGAGGTCAAGGCCTCTGGGTCATTTTGACCCAGCAGGGTTAAATCAGCTGAGCTGCTTGTTGTTGTTTTGTGAGGCGAGGGTTGACGGGTGAATTCCCGCTTCAGAACGCAGACAGGAGGTAAACGGAGCCGGCAAAGGGAAAGTTCCTCCCACGGGGGTCACCGGCTCAACAGAACTCGATGCGTCTCTGGCGGGTCCGTCCTGAACGATCCTGGTCTCGTTCCTGACACCATTACATCACCATGTGCTTTCGTAAACAGTCAATATCTGCATCCAATCAAAAAGTAATCAGGTTGTGAACTCCGGGTGAGGACGGTGACTGAAACGAACAGATACGGCTGGACACTTTGACTTGTTCCTCATCTGTTAGCAAAATATCTCACAAACCACTGGGTAGATTATAACGAAACATTCAGGAAATAATGACTAAATGTAACTTTATAATGATAATGACTAAATAATAATGTAATAATGACTAAATAATAATATAATAATGACTAAATGTAACTTTATAATGATAATGACTAAATAATAATGTAATAATGACTAAATAATAATATAATAATGACTAAATGTAACTTTATAATGATAATGACTAAATAATAATGTAATAATGACTAAATAATAATATAATAATGACTAAATGTAACTTTATAATGATAATGACTAAATAATAATATAATGACTAAATGTAACTTTACAACTTATAATTTAAGATGGCCACACTAGTGACACTAGATACCTCAAACTCTAATTCAGTCATTTTTACATGAGTTAAAGTTTGGTGTGGTAGTAGCTGAGGGTCATTCACAGTTTAAACTGCTGAGCAGCTTTGTTGTTGTGTTGTTTGCATAAGTTTTGTTTATCTTTGTGCTCATTTCCATGTCTTGTGTGTCACTGTGCCTCAGTTTGAGACTTTAGCTTCGATCTGAGACAGATATTTAGTAATAAAAAAATCAATCAGCTAACCGCAGTTCATAAAATGCCGCCATTTATCTGCTTCGTGCAAAAAGTACTTGTTTGAAGTTGGGCCTCCAGTGATCAGGTTAAATAGTCCCTGTATCCCTCCGCCACACCGTGACATAAAATGACAAATAATCCGCCCGCGAAGAAGAACACTGGCCAAATGACGGGTGACATTCACATCAAAGACATGTTACAATAAAAAAAAGGGTGTAAAAAGAATTGTTCTTACCCAGCACGTAAATCGTAGCAAAGTTTCATGAACACAGAGATTGTCTGGTTTATCCTTCAATACACCTGCTGCGCACGACGTTCAAATTAGCGTCTCCCCCCGATTGGAGGCCGATTTAGAGCCTCCATCCCGGACGAAAAAACTAAAACACCAACACCATCCAAACGTCGTGAACAAATTAAATGTATACGCTCGAGAATATATATAAAAAAACAAATCTTCCTCCTCCTTGGAGCTGCCTGAGAAGCACCGTTAACTCTGCTCTGGCTCGCAGAAGAAGAAGACGCGCTAACGGCTGCGTTCTTAAAGGGGCCGCGTCTTTTTGAAAATATGGCAAAGTGTTCTATCATATAATCTAAACCTTTGGCAACCCTGTTCCAAAAGGAGGTCAAATAGATACAACTTTGCCAATTTTACAGCTAGTGTGCTAAAATGTGGTGTGGTAGTAGCCGAGAGTCATCCCTAACACATACGCTAAGCTGACAAATCCCATAAGAAATAAATCATTGAAATACAGTATATGGATTCCTTCAAAAAAATGCTACTCAATTAAAAACTGAAACTTTCTACGCTTGCGCATCTTCTACCCACTGAGTATTTAGTTTTTTAAGCTTTGTTTAGGTGTATTCAAATACGGAGTGCTTTGAGAATAAAGCATTGTTTGGCAAACATCAAATTGTGCAGTTTTCACTTTAAAGGTTCAGTCTGCAGTTTCTGTAGAACAGCAGCACTTAGAAAAAATTTCAACAAGCAAAGCATTCTGATCCCTCCCCCTCAGAGCCATATATGGCTCTGCCCCCTTGTGGTCTGTTGAAATTCAAATTCAAGCTCTGTTTTTATTGGCTGATTCAAATTCAAGCTCTGTTTTTATTGGCTGATTCAAATTCAAGCTCGGTTTTTATTGGCTGGTTACAAACTTTGTTTTTATTGGCTGGAAAATGGCGGGTCACTTTTTCTTTTTAGAAATGCTTATTTACCACCTGGAGAAGCAAGGGGACAATATATATATATTTTTTTTCAGAGATTACCTCTCTAACATCAATCTAGTGACAGAGTGAAGAAATATGTTAAAAATATATTGTTTGAAAAGTTACAGACTACATTACAATCTTACATACCCCAGCTTTAAACTATTTTATAACTGAAGAAAATGTGTAAACAGTATTTTTAAATTGTACGAGTTGTTGGAAAAGTCACCTCTGTTATTTTAGTTTGTTTTAGTTTGGTTTTTTTTGGTATGGAGGACATAAAATCTGGATGACTAACTTAAAAGTTTAAGGAGGAAAAGACTGGGGTGATGGTCTTTGGAAGCTCCATTGAGACTCCCAATGTCGATGTTGGTTCCTTGGCCCAGTACATCAGGCCAACTATTACCAACCTAGAGGTCAAAGTGGATGCTGGACTAAATTTGAAAACATCAGAGCTGTTGTTAAATCTAGTTTATTCCATTTGAGGCAGCTGGCTAAAATAAACTACTACTACTACTTCCGGCTCTTGGCGAAGCAGGTCGCCTCTCTGCTCCTCTCCTGCCCTTAAGTTTTCCTCCTCCCTGCTTTTGCACTTTTGTCTCGTCTGCAACTCTTCAGTGCTCACTCGAAGCAATTTGGAACATGGATTTAATTGCGTGGGCTGTCTCCTCTATCGATAAAATTTTTTCCACGAAGCGCTCCGGACCAGGAGAACCGGCGTGCCCCCTCGACACGCATGCGGCCGGATATATCATGGACTCGTGGGGCGAGTGGAAGATGATGTGTCTGACCGTTCTTTCAGTCGAGGACGTGGAAGATCTGTGGATAATTGGATTTATGGTAGCAGGTGCGCTGCTCTTTGGCTTATGCGGGGGCTTCTGCTACTGGAAACTAAGGAAGACTTCCGCGGCGATCAACGCGCTGTCGAAACTTCCTGCTCAGAACGACTCTTTGATCCGAGCTGTGACCTCAATGAACCAGCTGTTGTTCGAGCTGAATCGCACGATGGGAACAGTCGTGGACGACCGCAGACCTGCGTGCGGTTTGGGACTCGTTTACAGCCGAGCGGGCTACATCAGGGAGGAGAGGGAGACCTGTAGCTCGGGTTGAATGAAAGCTCACATAATTCGGACGAATTGGACTCAGACGGCACCTGGACTCAAGGCTAACAGTCAGAGTACACTGTAGCCTGCCCTGAAAAATAAATAAATCAACTAATCTAATCGGGACACCCCAAGCAACCTTGAACAAAGGCTGACTGCAAATCTCTCCTGGAGTCTGAAGCTACTGGAAGAACTGTCGCCCCCCCCCCCCCCGAGAGCTCTCTGTGTGCATTCAGATGAGCGGCTGAGCCCATCTGCAGAACTGTGCTCTATCTGGACGATTGCTCACAGACTTATCTCCCTGCTCCGCCACCAAAATGCAACATGTGCTTTGTCTTATCTTGTGCTTGTAGAGTTTTTTGACTTTATCATAGAATGTCCTAAGACAAAATGTGATAGATTCTTTTTTGAATACCAATGATTATCCTATTGTAACCTTCCTTTTTTTTCCATATCTGATTGTTTGGCGGTGCGGATTAATTTCTGCTGCGGCTTTCGTGCGTATGTCCCCTCTTAAGGATGGTGCGTGCGCCAATTGCAATGTTTTGTACCCCGGTACAATCGACAATGCCAATAAAGATATATTCTATTCTATAAAGCCCAGTCAGCTGCATTTCAAATCAGTAATCCACACCTTTGTGACCACCCGGCTGGATTACTGTAAGACACTCTGTACAGGAATCAGTGAATCATGTATCTCTCAGCTTCAGAGGGTACAGAATGCTACTGCACGGCTTTGAACTGGCACAAAAACATTTGACCACATTTCCTGTTTTAGCCTCCCTGCACTGGCTAAACGTATATTTTAGGATTCATTTAAAAACATTTTTTTTTTTACTCATAAACCTCTAAATGGACTTGCCACGCCCTATCTGTGTTCAACATAATGGTACTTCCTCCAGTTATTTAACCGTCAACAATGGTGTACCACAAGGCTCTGTCTTAGGACCCACCCTCTTGAATCTACATAGGAAAGGTGATGCATCTTTACATTTCTACACTGAAGACACAGTTGTTTACTGTCGAGCTCAAACAGTTGCTAAGGCTTTCCAGTTTTTGCAATCTGCTTTTGACATCATTCAGTCAGATTTGTTCCGTCTCAAACGTGTCCTAAATGCAGTCAAAACCAAAAGTATGTTGTTTTCAAACAGGAAGTCAGTCCCAGCAGTTCTTCCTCTGATTTTATCCTCAAATTGTGTTCCTATTGAGTTAGTTGATTCCTGTAAATAGATGGGTATCCTGGTCAATTCACATCTGTCTTTTAAGCTCCATGTCTGAATCCTTTATGATTTTTTAAATGGTCTTTGTTGTCCACTGTTGTCATCCCTCTTTGTTAAAATCAGGTCTCTCTTGTAAATGAGACCCGAGGCTCAATGGGATTAACCTGCCTAAATAAAGGTTGAATGAATGAATCTGTTCAAGTTGCTACATCCATTCACCCTTGACCCCTCAGGTCATGTGATCAGCTGCTCCTGAGTGTGTCGAAGATGAAGCGTAAGTTCAGAGGAGACCGTGCTTTTGCTGTGGCAGCTCCTAAACTGTGGAACATCAAACATCTTCCCTGTCAGGTTTTAAATCCTTTCTTAAAAACATCTCCCCTTCCCCTTTGACACCATCCAAGATGTTGACTTTTAATTATTTTAAAAATATATATATTAGCCCATTGTTTTATTGTGCGTACAGCACTTTGTTCCTGTGTTTAAATAAAGCTGATATGATGTTTTTGTGATTTTATTTTAATATAATTTGCCTTTTTTGTTTAGGTGACACAGTTTGACATATAGAAAAAATGTAATTTGAAATATCTGAAGTGTTGCTTGTGGACAGGATAAACAACATTCTGACAGATGAATTATTTATTTTGATCAGGAGTTACTGAGTGAATGCTTTGAAGAAGCGATTAAATTATAAATGAGCTTGCCAAATTCCCACAGCTCTTTACCACCACCTTGTGGTTGAAATAAAAATTACATTAATTTATTATAAAGTAGATACAAAACCATTAGAGTAATTAATATTACAGGTATTTATGAATTATGTCAGCTTGCCCCAGCTTTGTGCACATTGATTTAACAAAATTACTTTAATTCTCAATTAAATAAATTTAAAGGTTCAAAATAGGACATTTCTCTATAAACCTGAGCATTACACTTTGCTGAACTAGAAAATAAACCTTCCAATGTAGTTAATGTTGTATAAACCTTGTCTCACTTACCTCTGCAGGTTGGTCAGATAAGACCTTTTCTTTCTTCGTCTCCTGCAAGCAACAGGATCCAAGTTAGACATTTTCCTCCGAGGCCGCGTTTACGGCTTGAAGTCGAGCTGGGCAGTTGTCTTGCTGCTGGTTGAATCCCAGTATGAGCTTTGAAGGAGAGAGGAGACACATGGAAGGAAAGAGGAGGAGGAACAGGAGTCAAGTGACTCCTGGGCCATGAGATGAGAACATAGATTAGCAGAACTTAAAGCACCTTCTCCTCGTCTCAGGTTTGAGAGCGGCCTGTTTAACTAAACATGAGGATGAAAAGTCACATTAATCAGCTCCACTGTTGAATCTGGAAACAGAACCAGGCTCGTGACGTCAGCTGATATTTCCTTATACAGAAAACAACTTTCACTGAACACTGAGGAGTTCATGTCAAGAAATGGGAACAAAACTAGATTTTTTAACTTGAAAAGAAGCACGGATCCATAAAAACTGTGATGAATGCATCTAAAAAAAGTCAGCTTATCCCAATAATTTCTATTTCGGTCATTTAAAAGAAAAAAAAACGATTTATATTTATTTTAACACCTTCCGAAATACAGATTATTTGCCACGAACTTGACCAAAAGCTAAAATTTTGAGCAGCTTTGCATCTTTGAACAAGAAATTAAATCATGAACACTAAAATGATCTGTACTTGTCTTTATGTATTGAAAACCAAAATATTCTAACTAACAATCAATATGGTTTTAGAGCAAAATATTCTACATCTATGGCGCTTATGGACTTTATAGAACAAGTAACTACTGCTGTTGACTGAAAACAATATTGTGTAAGTGTGTTTGTTGATTTAAAAAAGGCTTTTGATACTGTTAATCATAATATTATCCTTGAAAAATTACATGAATATTGTATTAGAGGATTAGTGTTACAATGGGTGTGTAGTAGAAAACAGGAAACAATATGTACAGTTGGATGATGTGAGATCAGATCACTGCACTATTACATGTGGAGATCCTCAGGGATCTGTACTTGGTCCAAAGTTGTTCATTTTGTATGTAAACGATTTGGTTAAGGTGTCTGGACTCCTTAAATGCGTTCTTTTCGCTGATGATACAACTTTTTTTGTTCTGGTAAAAATATTGAATAACTATTGGAGTCAATGATAAAGGAGTTTGTTAAAAATCAGAATTGGTTTAAACTTAACAAATTATCATTAAACTTGGATAAAACAAATTATATGATATTTAGTAATAGAAATAAAACAATTGATGTTCCATTTCAAACTGAGGATTCAGAGATTTGTAGAGTCAGTGAGGCAAAATTTTGGGGTGTTAATTGATGATAAATTGTCATGGAAACATATAAATTTGTTAAAATGAAAATATCAAAATCTATTGCAATATTTTAGATATCTACTAAACGACAAGGCACTGTACAGTGTTTGTTGTATAATACCATTATTGTGCCACATTTAATTTATTGTGTTAATGTTTGGGGAAAAGTGTGTAAATCAATCACAATGCCTATTTTTATTTTGCAGAAAAGAATTGTAAGAATTATAACAAGAAAACATTACTGTCACCCATCAAGTGAATTATTTCATCAAATGAAGTTGCTGAAGTTCTATGATTTGGTGGATTAAAACATTTTGTCACTTATGTATAGAGCTAAAAAAATACACTACCATCAAATATCCAAATGTATTTTGTGAAAAGATCAAGTTGTTACAATCTCAAGGGGAAAGATGTATTTGTAAAAACACAACTAGAACTAGTTTGAAAGGAAGAGCTACCTTAATTCAGGGAGTAGGATTATGGAATGATGACAGATGATTACATTTAACTTTAAGCTATCACTGTATTTCCATTAGATTTTAGCTACATTTTTTACTACATTTAGCTTTTAGCTAGTCTTTACTTTTAGCTCACATTTTGCCACTTTTAGCTAGCATTTGGCATCATGAGCTAAGGATAGTGGCTGCATGAAGGAAAACATGAACCCAGGGGGCTACATGACCGTCCTCCACAGGGTCAGCTCCTCAGCCTTGGAGAAGAGGAGAGGAGGTCAGACCAGGAGAGCTGCTGCTCCTAAGAGGAGCAGGATGCCTCCTGAAGGCCTCACTGAGGAGGTGTTACAGACATGGCCCTCCAGGAGGAGACCCCGTCACATTGGAGGCCTTGTGGTCGTCAGTAGACCTCGTCACGTTGGAGGCCTTGTGGTCTTCAGGAGACCCCGTCACATTGGAGGTCTTGTGGTCTTCAGGAGACCCCGTCACGTTGGAGGTCTTGTGGTCTTCAGGAGACCCCGTCACATTGAAGGCCTGGTGGTCTTCAGGAGACCCTGTCACATTGGAGGTCTTGTGGTCTTCAGGAGACCCCGTCACGTTGGAGGCCTTGTGGTCTTCAGGAGACCCCGTCACGTTGGAGGCCTTGTGGTTGTCAGGAGACCTCGTCCAGTTGGAGGCCTTGTGGTCTTCAGGAGACCCCGTCACATTGGAGGTATTGTGGTCTTCAGGAGACCCCGTCACGTTGGAGGACTTGTGTTCTTCAGGAGACCTCGTCACGTTGGAGGTATTGTGGTCTTCAGGAGACCCCGTCATGTTGAAGGCCTTGTGGTCTTCAGGAGACCCCGTCACATTGGAGGTATTGTGGTCTTCAGGAGACCCTGTCACGTTGAAGGCCTTGTGGTCTTCAGGAGACCCTGTCATGTTGAAGGCCTTGTGGTCTTCAGGAGACCCTGTCACATTGGAGGTCTTGTGGTCTTCAGGAAACCCCGTCACGTTGAAGGTCTTGTGGTCTTCAGGAGACCCTGTCACATTGGAGGTCTTGTGGTCTTCAGGAGACCCCGTCACATTGGAGGTCTTGTGGTCTTCAGGAGACCCCGTCACATTGGAGGTATTGTGGTCTTCAGGAGACCCTGTCACATTGGAGGTCTTGTGGTCTTCAGGAGACCTCACATTGGAGGTCTTGTGGTCTTCAGGAGACCCTGTCACATTGGAGGTCTTGTGGTCTGAGACCCCGTCACATTGGAGGCCTTGTAGTCTCCAGGAGACCTCGTCACGTTGGAGGCTTTGTGGTCTTCAGGATGAGACCCCGTCACGTTGGAGGCTTTGTGGTCTTCAGGAGGAGCTGTCATCCTGTGCTCCAGCATCAACGTGTGGCATGGAGGCTGCACAGCTGCAGAAAGAAAAGCTCTGCAGAGAGTAGTGAAGGCTGCACAGAAGATGTTGGAGTCAGTCTCCCCACCATCACAGACATCTACACCTCCAGATGCAGGAAGAGAGCCACCTGCATCATGAAAGACCCCACTCACCCAGCACACACACGTTTTGCCCCACTCCCCTCAGGACGGAGGTTGAGGAGCATTAAGTGTAGAACCACTAGACTGAGGAACAGCTTCTACCCTGAGGCTGTTAGGCTCATGAATCTCTAACCAGAATAATCACTGTGAAATATCACATCATGTTGCTGCTGATCTGTTTCATAAAAATAAATTCAGAGTCAAGCTGTTAAAGGCTCTGGGTGGTAAGAAAGAGCTTCCAAGTGACTGGGCTACTGCAACAGCAATTAGAGAGACAGGTAGGAAGGTACTTGGTGTGTCATCTGGACAGAGAATGAATGATAAGGAAACCTGGTGGTGGAATAGTGAAGTGCAGGACGCCATTCAAAGAAAGAGATTAGCCAAGAAGAAATATATGACAGTGAGAGGACTGAAGAGCAAAGAAGGAAGTAGCTAAGGGAAAGCAGAGGGCGTACAATGAGTTGTATGGGAGACTGGACACTAAAGAGGGCAAGAAGGACTTGGCAAGACAAAGGGATCAGGCTGGAAAGGATGTGCAGCAGGTTAGGCTTATTAAAGATGGGAATGTTCTAACAAGTGAGGAGAGTGTGATGGGAAGATGGAAGGATGACTTTGAGGAGCTAATGAATGAAGAGAATGAAAGAGAAAGAAGAGTAGAGGTCATAGAAACCTTGGACCAGGAAGTGGGAAAGCTCTGAAAAGAATGAAGAAGGGGAAGGCAGTAGGACCTGATGACATACCAGTGGAGGTTTGGAAATGTCTTGGAGAGGTGGCAGTGAGGTTTTTGACTCAAATATTTAATGGAATATTTGAGGGTGAGAAAATGCCTGAAGAATGGAGAAGAAGTGTGCTGGTTCCCATTTTTAAGAACAAGGGTGATGTACAGAGTTGTAGCAACTACAGGGGAATTAAGTTGATGAGCCACACGATGAAGATCTGGGAGAGAGTTGTGGAAGCAAGACTTAGACAAGAGGTGACTATCTGTGAGCAGCAGTATGGTTTCATGCCAAGAAAGAGCACCACAGATGCCATCTTTGCTTTGAGGATGTTGATAGAGAAGTACAGAGAGGGTCAGAAAGAACTCCATTGTGTGTTTGTGGATTTAGAAAAAGCATATGACAGGGTGCCAAGAGAGGAGGTGTGGTATTGCATGAGGAAATCTGGAGTGGCAGAAAAGTATGTTAGACTGGTACAGGACATGTATGAAGACAGCAGGACAGTGGTGAGATGTGCTGTAGGAGTGACAGATAGCTTCAAGGTGGAGGTGGGAGTGCATCAAGGATCGGCTCTGAGCCCCTTCTTGTTTGCTCTGGTGATGGACCGACTAACAGATGAGGTCAGGCAGGAATCCCCATGGACTATGATGTTTGCAGATGACATTGTGATATGTGGTGAGAACAGGGAACAGGTGGAAGAGAACTTGGAGAGGTGGAGGTATTCACTTGAAAGAAGAGGAATGAAAGTCAGCCGTAGTAAGACAGAGTACATGTGTGTGAATGAGAGGGAGGCCAGTGGAACAGTGAGGCTACAAGGAGCAGAGGTCACAAAGGTGCAGGACTTCAAGTACTTGGGGTCCACTGTCCAGGAAAATGGGGAATGTGGTAAAGAGGTGAAGAAGAGAGTCCAGGCAGGATGGAGTGGATGGAGAAAAGTTTCAGGAGTGATTTGTGACAAAAAGGTGTCAGCAAAGGTCAAAGGAAAAGTTTACAAGACAGTGGTGAGACCAGCTATGTTGTATGGTCTGGAGACAGTGTCATTGACAAAAAGACAGGAGAAAGAACTGGAAGTGGCAGAAATGAAGATGCTGAGGTTCTCCTTAGGAGTGACAAGGATGGATAAGATCAGGAATGAGATCATCAGAGGTACAGCACATGTTGAACAACTGGGAGATAAAGTTAGGGAGGCCAGACTGAGATGGTTTGGACATGTCCAGAGGAGGGACAGTGGGTATATTGGTAGAAGGATGTTAGAAATGCAGCTGCCAGGAAAAAGACAAAGAGGGAGGCCAAAGAGGAGATATATGGATGCAGTTAGAGAGGACATGGAGGTAGTTGGAGTGAGGACAGAGGATGCAGAGGACAGCGTGAGGTGGATGATGACTCGCTGTGGCGACCCCTGAAAAGGGAACATCCGAAAGAAGAAGAAGTTGCTGCTGATCTGTTTCATGTTGCTGAGTTCATTCATGCCAATCTGCTCATACAGACTCATGTTCGTGCTGCTGTTTGGAGCAATGTTTTTCTATGATGTTAGTGCTTAGTGTATTTTTAGTTGATGTTTTTCTTAGTTCATATCTGTTATTACTGTTCTTCTCTTACATTTTATTGTTGGATGTGACTGGGACCCTGTGTACATAATCTCGTTTCATCACATGTACCACATGTGGTGCGAATGACAATAAAGATTCTCTGACTCATCACTGCAAGGTGTTTCCGTCCCTTCATCTTTAACAAACTGTCTCTGCAGCTACAGAAGTAAAAAGTGAAACTTGAACGTTCCACCAGCAGATGGTGGGATCGGTCCATCCCGGCCTCCAGCAGCAGCTCCTCCTGCCTGAATTATTTAGCCTGCCTGGCTCTGACAGGCCCAGGACAAAGAAGAAGACAGAGCTCTTGACATCATCTACCTCCATCCTGTCTCTGGTGTCAGGAAGTCCTTCAGTCCAACTGGAAAAGATCAGTGAACAAACTTATTGGTGCACAAGAAAAACAGGACAGACTGCTGACTACGAGACGGTGACCCCTGCTCAGAACTTTTACTACAACTCCATCAACAACTCACTTCGGTTGCCATAACAACAAACACCCAACCGGCAGGTGAAACTGGATTCGGCCGTGTAACTTTTCACTCTGCTGGCTCACACGTTCAGCTGCTAACAGGCCGCCTGGTGCGGTGCGCACGCAGTAAACACGGAGTTGTCGTGTTTTAAAGGCCCAACTCCGAATGTGGCAAAAACATGAGACTTTTACAGGAAACACTCGGAGCAGTGAGTCGTCGTCTCCGGAGCTCAGATATAAAGAAAGTGAACTTATAAAGTGTGATGGGACGTGTGGTGCGGAGGGTCAAAACCATTACCCGAGATTCAAAATGGCCTCAGATGCATTAGGTGATTAAAAGTAACGAGCGCTGAATAAATACATGCAGGGTGCAACTACAAACAATGGAACATGGTAAACAATGATTGTTGGGACTAAGAAATGTTACAATTTGCAGAACAAACATGAGGTCATTTTGAACTTTATGGCAGCTACACATCAAAAAAAGTTGGGATAGGTGCAACAAAAGGCTGTGAAGGGTGGTATGAATAAGAAATATGATAAGGAGCATTTAAAAAACTGGTTAATTAGAAGTGTCATTGAGGAGCGGGGTGTATTTTAGAGGCTAAAATAATTAGAAGTAAAGATGGGCAGAGGTTCACCAGTCTGAAAAACTTTAAACATGGTGGAACTGATAACTGGGAAGACTACGCTGTCATCTATTCTGAATATCGTTAAAAGATTTAAAGGATCTGGAAAAATGAGCTATAAGGTCAAGGGTGAAAGTCGTGATCTTCGGGGCCCTCAGGGGCCACTGCATTAAAAACAGTTCTGGTTCTGCTCTGGACATCCCTGTGTGG
>JBBPBX010001591.1:44332-69445 GCA_038048925.1 Garcialebias charrua | reverse complement strand
CATTGTTGTTTATTCTTTTCAGCTTGTCAGTTACAAAACTGAAACTACATTTATGACCATTTTAATAGAAAAATCATTTCTGAATCGAAAAATCAATGTTGTATCGAATCGTGACACCAAAAATCGGAATCGAATCGATTCTCCAGACACTGAGAGATTCGCACCCCTATTATAAAGTGTGATGGGATGTGTAGTGCAGAGGGTCAAAACCATTTCCCTGAGATTCAAAATGGCCTCAGATGCATTAGGTGATTAAAAGTAACGAACGCTGAATAAATACATGCAGGGTACAACTACAAACAATGGAACATGGTAAACAATGATTGTTGGGACTAAGAAATGTTACAATTTGCAGAACAAACATGAGGTCATTTTGAACTTTATGGCAGCTACACATCAAAAAAAGTTGGGATAGGTGCAACAAAAGGCTGTGAAGGGTGGTATGAATAAGAAATATGATAAGGAGCATTTAAAAAACTGGTTAATTAGAAGTGTCATTGAGGAGCGGGGTGTATTTTAGAGGGTGGTATGAATAAGAAATATGATAAGGAGCATTTAAAAAACTGGTTAATTAGAAGTGTCATTGAGGAGCGGGGTGTATTTTAGAGGCTAAAATAATTAGAAGTAAAGATGGGCAGAGGTTCACCAGTCTGAAAAACTTTAAACATGGTGGAACTGATAACTGGGAAGACTACGCTGTCATCTATTCTGAATATCGTTAAAAGATTTAAAGGATCTGGAAAAATGAGCTATAAGGTCAAGGGTGAAAGTCGTGATCTTCGGGGCCCTCAGGGGCCACTGCATTAAAAACAGTTCTGGTTCTGCTCTGGACATCCCTGTGTGGGCTCAGGAACACTTCCACAGATAGCTGTTTGTAAGCGAAGCTCACCGTGCCGTCCATAAACGCTGCTTAAAGCTTTTAAAGCTCTATCAGGCAGAGGAGCTGTGTGTGAACATCCAGAACCGCTGTCGTCTCCTCTGAGTTAAAATGGACTGACAAAGTGGAAACCTTGAACGCGTCGTCCTATGTGCTTAAAAGACGACAGACTGCCCGGCTTCTTATCAGTGCATAGTCCAAAACCCTGCCTCTCTGATGGTATAGGGGTGCATTAGTGCCTCTGTGGCAGCTTAGAGACCCTGCCTCTCTGATGGTATAGGGGTGCATTAGTGCCTCTGTGGCAGCTTAGAGACACCATCAATGCACAAACATAAAACGTTCCCGTCTAAAACTTCATCTGGCCCCTTCGGAGACGTTTACAGACTGTTGTTAAAGGAATGCTTCAAGTTGGGAAATACGGGCCTTTACCTGCTAGTCTGAGGTGACTCGCTGCAATAAAATAAATAAATAAAAACTAAAAGAAGACCAACTGTATCCGTTTAAACATCTGATAAGCATTTGGCGTTCCATTATGAATGAAATGTATTTTTAAGATGACAAAATCATTAGAATTTGGTTTTGTTTACATTTTACAATTTCAAAACTTTTGTTTTCTTAAAAAAGAACTGCGATCGCAACACGTTCTGCGATTACTCCACAGACGAGCGGCCGCCTGTAACAGGAAGCGGGCGTTACCTGTTTTTTCCTCGTCTCTGCGGCACATTTTCCATCTCAGCGGCCTTAAAAAGCACAAAACAGTTAAAAAAATTCTCAAGGACGTTTTTAATTTTCACAATCACAATCATTTTGTTTGCTTTCCAGTGTCTTGAGCACATAAAAAATAAATATACATTATGTTACAAATCATTTCCAGTGTCTCGGATCGTACAAAAACAAGGACGTTCATCGACAGCATCGATCAAAGGAAGGTGAAACACGCGAGGGGTCCAGAGTACATAAAGTACATAAAACATTTAAAGTGGAAAACTACCCCACGTTATAATTAACTGTATTTTAGCAGCATAATACTTTAGTGTTGGTGCCATTTGCACTTGTTTCACTTCAGAATCTTTTTGAAAGTACTGGGTATCATTTATTAAATGCCAACAATAAAACAGACATCACTTTGATGAGGAACAAACAAAAACATTAGGGATGCACGATATTATCAGCATGGCATCGGCCGATATTATCGATAAAGTTAAATATCGGCCATTCCACCAACTCACCAATATAAAAGGCGCTGTTTTTATACGTCACGCATGCTGTTGAGTTTAGGTTTGTGAAAATTTATAAATTTGCACTGTTCGAGTAAATGTCATGAATAAAATTGACATTAAACATAATCCAAGTTCCATCCATCCATCCATCCATCTTCTTCCGCTTATCCGGGGTCGGGTCGCGGGGGTAGCAGCCTAAGTAGGGAGGCCCAGACTTCCCTCTCCCCAGCCACTTGGAGCAGCTCCTCCGGGGGAATCCCAAGGCGTTCCCAGGCCAGCCGAGAAACATAGTCCCTCCAGCGCGTCCTGGGTCTTCCTCTGGGTCTCCTCCCGGTGGGACGTGCCCGGAACACCTCACCAGGGAGGCGTCCAGGAGGCATCCTAACCAGATGCCCGAGCCACCTCAACTGGCTCCTCTCGATGTGGAGAAGCAGCGGCTCTACTCCGAGTCCCTCCCGGATGACTGAGCTTCTCACCCTATCTCTAAGGGAGAGTCCAGCCACCCTGCGGAGAAAACTCATTTCAGCCGCTTGTATCCGAGATCTTGTTCTTTCGGTCATAACCCAAAGCTCATGACCATAGATGAGGGTGGGAACGTAGATCGATCGGTAAATTGAGAGCTTTGCCTTTTGACTCAGCTCTCTCTTCACCACGACAGACCGGTACAGCGCGACAGACCGGTACAGCGCCCGCTTCACTGCGGACGCTGCACCTATCCGCCTATCGATCTCACGCTCCAGTTTTCCCTCATTCGTGAACAAGATCCCGAGATACTTAAACTCCTCCACTTGGGGCAGGACCTCCTCCCCGACCCGGAGAGGGCACGCTACCCTTTTCCGGCTCAAGACCATGGCCTCGGATTTGGAGGAACTGATCCTCATCCCGGCCGCATCGCATTCAGCTGCAAACCGCTCCAGCGAAAGCTGTAGATCACGAGCTGATGAAGCCAATAGGACCACATCATCTGCAAAAAACAGAGAAGCGATTCTAAGGTCACCAAAACGGATCCTCTCAACACCTTGGCTGCGCCTAGAAATTCTGTCCATAAAAGTTATGAACAGAATCGGTGACAAAGGGCAACCTTGGCGGAGTCCAACTCTCACCGGAAACGAGCCTGACTTACTGCCGGCAATGCGGACCAAGCTCTGACACCGGTCGTACAGGGACCTAACAGCCCTTATCAAAGGGCCTGGTACCCCATACTCCCGGAGTACCCCCCACAGAACCCCCCGAGGGACGCGGTCGAATGCCTTCTCCAAGTCCACAAAGCACATGTAAACTGGTTGGGCAAACTCCCACGCACCCTCCAGGACCCTGTTGAGGGTGTAGAGCTGGTCCAGTGTTCCACGACCAGGACGAAAACCACACTGCTCCTCCTGAATCCGAGGTTCGACTATCCGACGGACCCTCCTCTCCAGAACCCCTGAATAGACCTTACCAGGGAGGCTTAAGAGCAATCCAAGTTGTAGGGGAAAAATATATATATCGGTATTGGTATCGGTTATCGCCAAATAAGTTTTAGATATCAGCCAAAAATCCCATATCGTGCATCCCTTAAAAAAAAGTATTTTTTTAAACAAGTTTTGAAGTAAATGGATTTGAAACAAGCTGAACGCGATCCTGACGGGTTCAGTTTCATGAAGGAAGAGTGACTTTTAAAAAATATTTTACTGGACAAACAAGCAGGACGGACACTGGAAAAGTAGACAGGCTTCACGGTGCCGAGTTTGAAAACCTTCCAAAAAGTCAGTGAAATAGTTTGAACGTTTTAAGGTGGAATGCTTATTAACGATGAACATCTTACCTACTGCAGATAGGTCTCTGAATGAGTTCGGTTTGGTGAGAAAGGGGTTAAAACCTGACGGGACTGACGAGCTAACAGTCCGAAAGCAGCCGGGACCAAACTGAACAGCAGCCCTTTTCGGCTACGATGTCCAAAAGCGTCATACGGATTTACACAAATACAATGGAAGTGCTACAGCTAGCTGCTGCTGCTCTCTGAGCTTTTAAATTACCACAGAATTATGTGTAAAGCTCAACTGAAAGTGAAGTAAACAATTAAAAAACTGCCTTTGCACGAAGCACAGCGACATTTTTCCTTTTAAAATACAATTTTTACAAGTTTTTCTCCACGCTGCTAGCATGCGCCGCTAACGTCAGTCGAGTTTCAAACAATTACAGAAGATAAAGTGGTTGTGGCTTTGACAGTGTTTTGAAGAAGATGAATTAAATATTTAAAGGTGGACAGGGCTGATAGATACTGAAGTATTTCAAGTGAGCTGACAACTAAACAACGGTTTGCTCAGCCTGGACGGTTTCATCGGCACAAGAGTAACAAGAACCGTGAGGAACTGGGAAAATTAAATTAAAAAGAACTACTGAAGATGATTTGGAAGCTGCTAAAAGCACTTTGAGGTTAATTGCCTGTGGCGTTTTTCGGTGAATAAACTTTTAGGTTATAATCCGGATACGGTGTTGTGTCAAGTTTCGCTCCCCGTCGAGCTCTGATTCTCCACCAGCTTCGTTACGTTTTCGTTTTTACTGTGTCGCTGTTGCTTTAAGGCTAGAATGGTAAAAGTAAAGATCCTGGCTTCTGGTTGTCCTCTTTTATGTGTTGTGAAACGAAAACACAACCCTTACGGTTAGAAATATACTTTTAGGAGGGGGAACAAATCTAACCACAACACCTGTGTGTGTAAAAGTGCTGCTTTACTGTGTTTACTTGACTTCTGCCTGTTTTTAACATGTAATTGTGTAGATAATTACATTTATGAGACAAAATTAATCAAACTAAATCATATATGTGGTGTACGAGGATAAGTTAAAACATTTGACTTAATTACCATCTCATTTATTACATTTTAAAGGATTGTTTCTTTTGTTTTAGAGGTAAAACAATGTTATTAAACTCCTGCAACAACAGGATGTCCCACCACAGCTTGCTGCAGATTTTACTGAAAATATTCTGCTCGCTTCAGCTTTTTTATTTTTAAACATAAGGTAGAAATCAGACATAATTAGGAGCTTCATTAGATTTTATTGGCATGCTGGAGTCGGCATATTAAACATTTTGAGCTATATTTTTTTAAGTTTTTGCTTAAATTTTCACTTTTTACTAAATTATAATAGTTTATTATCAATTTTTAAGTGAAAAAAGTAAGTTACATTAATTAATTAATAAAAAAAAAGTCAATAGTTTAATTAAATATCGTTTAAAACTCTTGAAATTGAAATAAACTTCATTTTTAAGTCAGCAGCAACCCAGTTTGGTCTTGGCTATATTTCAACCGGTTGTTAGCTCTTCAGTTGGGTGAGAAATAAACTATTTTCTTAAACTTAGAGATTGTTTACATAATCTTTCCATAGACCCCTACTTTAAAACGTTCAAACTATCCCTTTAATGTACATTTAGGCCCTTTCGTTGTGACGTAATTGAGTTTTAAAGTGTTAAAAACTTGTGAGAGTAAGGCCTCAGTTCAGAATGAAGGCTTTTGTTTTGTACGAAACCAGAACAAAAAGGGATTTTTCTTTACAGCTCAGTATTTAAAAAAAAAAGATACAAATCAAATACAAAATAGATTCTTTAACTTTAAAAAATATATGTACACAATAATTACACGGAGAGGCTGGGAAAGAGTTGAAAAACAAAACACACAAAAAAATAAATCCAAAACAAAGAGCACTTGGTGTTTAGGTCATCAGAAGTCACTGAGAAGAGCATGAAGGGATTGTAGTCCTTGAAATCCTTATGGACTACAAATGCAACTGTACCAGCAGGCGACTGCGTCATCTTTCCATTTCTGCTAGAAAGAAGCTGCCCAACGTTTCGACCACGAAACTGCACAAGATGAACCCCGCAGGCTCCTCGAAGCCCGCGGAGACGTTCTTCCTATTCTTTGTTTGTTTTGAGCGGTTTTGGCACACGTGGCTCCAGATTCAGTCCGACGCAGGATTCCCTTTGTTATCGCTCACGGCTTTTTATTTGTCCCCGGCAGAGCCAACGTCTGCCGGTAATACTGCTCTCCAGGGAGCGAGAGAGAGAGAGGAAGGATGACGTCAAAATGTTCGGCATCGCCCTCCTTCCTGTTCGTCCTCGTCCCGGCCGTCTTCCTTTCCCGTCCTCCTGCGGCAGAGCTCCTCCTCTCAGAGCGGCGGGCTGGTCTGGGTTTTCCTAACAGGTCAGATCGAAGTCTCGTTACTGCCGCTGTTACAGGAAAAGGTAATTGTGGGAGGGGTGGAGTGTTAGGGACAAGGGACAAAGAGACAAAGAGGAAGAACGGGAACATGCGAGGTAAAAATGGATGCAGGACGGTCACATGCAGCTTTCAGGCAGGAATGATTATTTCATGCTGCGGTTCAATCAAACATTTCTTCAGTTTCATGCCGGAGTCTTCCTCAAACTACGCTAATGGTATGAAGAGCTAGCTCGTGTCTCTGTTAGCTCTTACATGGGCAACTTTTGATTCCAGTTATTTAAAACAATCAAAGGGCCGCAGAGCGATTCGGAAAAGATTTTCTTCAAGACGGATAATCTGGAAGACGTTTACAGGCAACATGTTAGCTTAAAAGCAGCGGTGCCCAACACTGGTCCTTGAGGAACACCAGCCTGCATGTTTTAGTGGTTTCCTGCTCCAACACACCTGATTCAGCGATTTAATTACAGGTAGTCCTTGACTTACGACGTTTCGCGGTTACGTCACGCATCTCCCATTAAAAAAATATTTTGAAATTTTTTATTTTGAAAGCTGAGTTCCGAGAGAGATCCTTCCGGTTTTGACAGCAGTAGCTTGACGGCAGAGGGTCGTACCTGCAGACCTTGGACCGGCAGACCGACGAGGAGGGACGAGCTAACATGCTAATAGACCTTACTGTAAAGCTGTTGACTGCGCGAAGCAATGGAAAACTACAGGCAGCTGGAGAGCTTGGAGGAACAACGAGCTAACATGCTAACAGGTGGAGGAAGGCTTCACCAGCTCCCAGTAGGTTATTAACTCTTTTTTCTTTCATTATGGCTCCAAATGTATGTGTTTTTTGATAATTATGTAGGGTACTGTGTTAGGATAGGCTAAGTGCTTGGTAAAATACAGAATTGTACGTATAAGGTGCAGTTTGGACGTATTTTCCGACTTACGATGAAATTCGAGTTACGACGGAGCGTAGGAACGGAACTCCGTCGTAACTCGGGGACTACCTGTACTTCCTCATGTTCTGAAGCCTGTTAATCACCCATTCATTCAAATCAGGTGCGGCAAAGCAGGAAAACAATTAAAACATTCAGGATGGTGTTCCGCAAGGACCAGGGTTGGGAACCACTGCGTTGCCTGTTTATGTCTTCAAGTAGTTCATGAAATTTCATTTTGTTGCGCTTCGGTGCAATGACAATAAAGCTGATTCTGTTCCTCAAGGACCAGGGTTGGGTTAAACTGGCTTAAAGTATGATAAGAAAACGTTTCCTTGTGGGAATCTTTAGGGTTCCGTCTAATTGTGGAAACACAAACAATAACGTACAAGGCAAAAACGTTTTGGCCCATCTCAATGTAAAAGTTTTACACGTATTTGTCTGAAACATTTAATTCAGACTTCCTAAAGTTTTACTGATAACATTAAAGTTTTCGTGAACTTATTTTAATGTTTGCTTCTTTTCAGTTAAGCACACTGGGGGCCAGACGGGGATCGTCTAAGAGTCACTGTTGGCCCCCGGGCCACTTTTTGCCTTAAATGAGGGGTTGAGAATAAATCAGTTACTACATCAAAATTTCCCTCGAAGTCTCTAAAACTGACTGGGTTAATGCCATTTCTGTGCTTGCTAGTGTCCGTCAGCTGTAGGAGCCATCTTGACTCAGGTTGAGACGAACATCCTTTGATTGCTTTCAGGAAATTTAACTGTACGACTTTTAGCAGCGGATGAAAAACAGCTAATTAAATCGAAGCATCGTTCGCTCGTTTAATCAACGATTCACAGATTTGATCTTGTGCTGCGACATGCCGACATTCTTACTCTGAGTCGGACTCGTTGCCCCCGTTGACCGTCCCAGACTTCAAGTGCATGGCCACGCCCCCGTTGGTCTCCCGGTAGATCCCCGCCGGCGGCGCCCCGACAGGAACCTGAGGCCGGGGAGCAACAGGCGGCTTCAACTTAACGCTGCTGTCGTGGTTGCCGGGGCGACCTCCTCCCCTGTCGTCGATGGCGGCCTGAGAGGACGGCTGCGACGAAGGGGTCGTGATGCTGACGTGAGAGGGAGACACGGGGGAGGCGTTGTGGTTGTTGTTAATGGGCGGAGGGGAGGTGATTTTGGGGGAGTTGTAGTCGCTCAGCTTCTCCCTCAGACGGTTCTTCATGTTCTTGTCATTGAGCGGGGGAGGGTAGCTGATCTTGTTTTTCAAGATGCCTGATCAGAAAGATGATTTCATGTTGAAGCATTTCAACAAAATAACTATTAATTAATTAATTAGTTAATTAGTTAATTAACTAAACCCCCGACCCTTATTTCACCTTTCCTCTGCTCTGGTTGGTGGTTGGCGTTGGGTTGACTCGGTGGCGCCGTGTCTTTAGGCGCCTGCTGCTCTCGCTCTCTAGGCGCCTCCCTCTCTCGCTCGTCGGTGTAGTTGAGTTTATTTTCAAGGTGCAGCTCCACGTTCACCTTGGTCTCCACCCGCAGCCTCTCCACCCCGCCCAGGTCCTCGCTGTCACTGGCTGTGGTGGCGTCTACTGGCCAGTAAGGCTTCACGTGATTTGACTCGCCTAGAACAAAACACCAAAATTAGGTCTTTTTTATTTTATTTCTGCTTTTAAATCCAAACAAGAACAATATCATTAAAATTAGAAACATCTGAAGAAGAAGCAGAAAAACCTGTCCATGCGTTTATCACATCTGAACGGTACTATAGCAGTTCTTTATTATCTGGGTGTTCAAGAATCTTTTAAAATGTCTTCATTTGATCCAAAATGCTGCTGCCACAGTTCTGATGAGAGTTCGTTAGAGCTCCACGAGTTCCCTGCTAAATTCAGAATTTGAATTCCTTCTAAAGTGCACAGCTCCCACTGGTATTAAAGAGCACGTCACTCTCAGACTGCAGGTTTGCTTGTGGTTCCTAGAGTTTCCAAAAATAAAACGGGATGCAGAGCTTTTCAGTTCTCAAGCTCCTCTCTTGTGGAGCCAACTTCCAGGTTCTGTGTGTGAGGTGACACCTTGTCTACATTAAAAACTAGGCTTAAGATGAATCCTATAGTTAGTGTTAGTAATCCCATAGTTCTGTTGCTATAGGCTTAGACTGCTAGAGGAAAAACTGACCACATTTCCTCACTCTGCTGCTGTCCTTACTCCATCTACTCAGGTTTGTGTTTGTGATTATTAATACCATTTACTCGTGCTTTTCTTTAGTTTTGGCTTCGATTGGATTTGAACCTGGATCTTTATTAGATTTATGCTTCTTTTCTTTTCTTTAAGGAACTGAGATTATGTTTGTTGTGAATAAATCAACAAAATTGAACTCAATCATGGTTAGGCCTGTCACAATAACATTTTGCTGGGTGATTAATTGTCTCAGAAATTATTGCGATAAATGATAATATTGTTTGAAATTTGACAATACAGGGAGTCCTTCGACTTAAGGCGCCCTCGACTTACGGCAACTCGGACTTACGAACGGACTTACAAACAGTACAGTTGTACATTAAATACAGCACTGGTATGTGTTTTTAGGTGTTTTTAGATGAAAGTGTGTTAGCTAACCGTTTGTAAACAAAGTTCTGTGCATGTTTATGAACCAGTATGTATGTTTGAGTTGAAAAACGGGTGTTTGGCGCAGCGCTAGCATACATTTTCCGACTTACGAACGAAAATCCGGACTTACGAACGCACGTGCTATGGGTTCCAACTTACGTCAAAATCGGGTTACGAACGGTCCTTAGGTCCGGCACTAGTTCTTAAGTCGTTCTTAAGTCGAGGACTCCCTTAATTAGTAATAATGTGTAGTACATTTTTTGACCACTGGATGGCGGTATAAGACTGTTTGAACCTAAGGATGGATAGTGAGGGAGTGAGCAGTGTGTCTCTTTAAGAAAAATGGGAGGGAGTCCCCTTGACGTGACATGGGCTGTCTCTCCCTCCTTTATTCAGTTCTCAAAATGGTGGACGCTTGGTGTGGTTTGAGCTCTTTACAAGGCTTTTAATTAAAAAAAATCAGTAAACAAGTTCTCAGCTTCTTTTTGCAGAGAAAAACAACTTTTTTTACACAAAGGCACGAGTTTCCCGTGAATTTTGGAGCTTTGACAAGACAGATTTTTTCCTGAGGTTGGCCTGTTAGCTTAACTCGTAGCTTAACTGCTTTTAACGATTCAAATACGCCATTTTGGTTCAAATGGATTTTAAAAAGAAAAGAGAAAGGGAGGGGTCAGTGAAGAGCACCGGAGTTGGAGCCTTTTGTCATCCAGTGTCTTCAGTAGAAAGAGAGAGACATGAAGAAATGATAAAGCTGATAAATCAAAATGAGGTTGATAACTTTAATTTATCATGCGATTAATTGATTTATTGTTTATCGCGACTAAGACTAGCTCACCAACACGTACCTTTTGGGGTGCTGTGAACGGGTCTCTCATTGTTCCATTTTTGCTTGACATCCAAGTCGTCGTCCTCGCTGTCGGAGGAGTGGGAGGAGGCATAGGAGGAGCTGTGGTCATCAACAGAAAGCTCGCTGTCCGAGTCAGAGTCTACAGAGAAAAGGGG
The DNA here is from genome assembly GCA_038048925.1 of Garcialebias charrua. Taxonomy (NCBI): domain Eukaryota; kingdom Metazoa; phylum Chordata; class Actinopteri; order Cyprinodontiformes; family Rivulidae; genus Garcialebias; species Garcialebias charrua. The sequence continues at coordinate 58,622 of JBBPBX010001591.1, read as the reverse complement.
GCGGGGTTAAACAATGACGAGCCCCTGCAGATAAAGCATCATCTGTGTGCAAACAAGAGCCCCACATTTGGAACATTGTACGCCCATCGACAATTATACCACAATCATTTGTGACCTTGAACTTGCAGCCAATGTGAAGAAAATTGTTGTGACCCTTCGTCTAGTGATGATGCACAAGTGTAGTTTGGTGAATTAACTGGGCGGATCAGAAGTTATGAGCCAGAGTAGAGAAAGTTTACAGACATACTATACCATCAAGCCTTTGACGGTGGTATAAAAACTCACCGTCTCCTTTGGGGCCGTTTTTGTGGAAAAGAGGACCGTCCAGATCCGTGTGTCCTTTGGCTGTCCCTGAAGAGACGCTGGGCTTCTGACCACACTCGTCCCTGGAGTTACAGTTAGGAAAGGCAGAGGAGGAGATGAACGGGAGGAGAAAGCAGACATGGGGAGGTTGAGAGGGGAAGTAGAGTGTTACGGGAAGTTTGTTCAAGCCTGAGCACGTCGATATCGACAGCTACTGTTCAACACCAGAAAACATCTGCTCCTGTTCGCTTTGACAAAGATAATTAGACAATGTGGTCACACCGATCAACACAAAGAAACATGAACCACTGACGGACTGGGGGGGAGGTTATTGTTGAACACAAACTTTTAAGAGTTGCAGTCTTTTATAATCTGCAAACATTTTTTAGTGCGTCAGCTCAACAGAAAAAGTCAAAGTAAGCTTTCAGCTCTTAATTACAAAACAACAGGTCATTTTTTAATTCATGGAAACTCCCAACATTTCTGATATAAGAGAAACTTCTGGAAGCAGCTGACGTTTTGCCAATGGCTGCAGGGGGAAACGTACAGTATGCACGCGTTACTTTCTCCTCTCATTTCTGCTCTTTGCTTTTTGTTTGCTCTCCGCTGCTTACCGTACGTTTCTCAAACGTTTTGCTCTCAGTGGCTCCAGTGGACAGTTTGACTTTACCGTTTTTCAAACACAAACTGGTTGTAATAAAAACATGTCTGCTACAGCTTTATTATTGACAAATCTCACTAATCTTTCAAATGTGGTCCCTGATTTGGGCAAATATATAAATAATATTGTGAATATTTAACATGTTCCTTATTTCTTTCTAAAAAATAAAAAATAAAAACAACTCAGTGAGTAAAAATGTAAAACCATGTATGAGATGAAGTCAAAACAGATGTGAAATAAATGTTTTTATTTTTATTAAGTCAATCCACTCAGATTATAAAAATAATCTGGCTCTAAAATCATTAAAATGTACAAAAATAGACAATATAGTCCACTGTGTCATTATTTAAATAACATAGAAGAGCTGTGTGTAAAAAAACAAAGTCCATCTCATAAAACCTCATTTATATAACGGAGTCCCTCACATTGTTGTGGAGAGAATCAGGCCCACTCTTCTTTCCAGTGTTGCTTGAATTCATTGAGACTTGCTCTCTGAACGTCTCACCGCAGCATTTCAATCAAGATGAGGTCCTGGACTTGGACTGTACCGTATTTTATTCAGACCTGTAATGTTGTAGATTAGCTGCTATGTTTGGGATCATTGTCCTGTTAAACAGTTTGGTTTAAGCGTCAGCTGCCGGACCAATGGCCTCACATTTGAATCCTTTCTGAGGAGTTCACTGTCAACTTTGCAAACCTAAGTTGTGCTGCCAACTACGGTACCTTTTCCACTGATGGTGTTCAGGTTATCAAGTGCATTTGTTCATCAGCCCCTGGCTGCTATTTTCCTGTCTTTAGTACTGTAGACGAGTGGTGTCCAATCCTGGTCCTCGAGGTCCACTATCCTGCATGTTTTACCTGTATTCCTGCTCCAACACACCTGATTCAATGACTCAATTACTGCTTCAAGTTCTGCAGAATCCTGTTAACCACCGGTTCATTCAAACCAGGTGTGTTGAAGTTAAAACCATGTCAAACATGCAGGATAGTGGCCCTTGGAGACCAGGACTGGACTTAATTCTATCACACAGCTTGTTAGGATACAAAGGCTTTATCATATTGTGTTTTTTTAAAAATGCTCTAAATTCCAGCGATATTGCTACGCTAACAGAACTAGCACGAGCCGAAAAAAGACGCACTTGAGAAGTTGAGCAGTAAATTTTCAGTGCTGTAACACACAGCTATGTTCATGTACCTTTTTATTCATTTTAATACACCACAACATTAAACTAAAACAGCATTAGAACAATCATTTATACATTTGTGTTAGCATAGTGTCAAAACTAATGCAGTGCAACACAGTTTACACAAGTACAAGTTTCTAATCACATAGTTTGAAACGGGGGATTTAGGTGAACGTCACCAGCAGTTCAACACAACCGCACAATAAGTTCACAGTAGTCCCTCGCTACTTCGCGGTTTGACTTTTGCGGACTTGCCATTTCTCTGTTTTTCAAACTAAGACTGTTCACGAAGAAAAATAAGATTGTACACAACACACGATTGTCAACTTTAACATTATTCATATGATTGTGATGGTACGGGATAAAAAGTGAGCAAAAAAATGAATAAAATAAAAAAACTTCGGACAGGCACATCCATTTTGTAGTTTTCTCTCAATAAGTCTACACTGTCTCGCCACGCAACAGGACTACATTTCCCAGAAGCCAACAGTGGTTCGAGAAGTTGCTTTCTGCTGAAATGGAGGGAAGTTTTGATCTGATTCGAAAAGGTTCGGTCCTTATTCATAGTGACTTTGGCGCTCAGTGGATGCAGAGAGCCGCATGGAACATGCAACAGTCCGCCCCCTTCTCAAAAAAACAAATCTTGATCCCTTGGTTTTATCTAATTTTAGACTCATTTCTAATTTACCCTTCCTCTCCAAAGTTTTAGAAAAAATCGTTCTTATGCAAATTCAGCCTTTTTTGGAAAAAAGCACACTCCTTGATAAATTTCAATCTGGTTTTAGATCCCGGCATAGCACAGAATCTGCATTGCTGAGAGTTCATAACGACATAGCTCAGTCAGTTGACTCTGGATGCCCAGTAGCTCTGGTGCTTCTCGACCTCACAGCAGCCTTTGACACTGTGGACCACTCTGTCCTTCTGTCTCGCCTCCATGATTTTGTTGGGATTCGTGGCACGGCCCTGAAGTGGTTCACGTCCTATTTATCTGATAGGACTTTCTCTATCTTGCTCAATGGCTACTCTTCCTCTACAGCCCCTCTTCTGTGTGGGGTGCCCCAGGGTTCCATTTTGGGCCCTCTGCTCTTTTCCTTGTACCTGTTGCCACTTGGATCTATTATAAGACAACACAATGTCAACTTTCATTTTTATGCAGATGATTTGCAGATCTATTTACCATTAAGGCCTGGATCCAGTAACCCAATGTGTTCTCTCTTTGACTGCATCTCTGAAATCAAACATTGGCTAAACAATAACTTCCTATTTTTAAATGACAGTAAAACAGAATGGATTTTATTTGGTAACAAAGATGCAACTGGCCTGGGAAATGTGAATATTAACTTCAGTGACAGTGTGAAAAACCTTGGAGTGACCTTTGATAAGGCTTTAATTCAGTTTTTCACTGTAATTATTTTGCTACTTTCAATCTAATTAACTTCTTTTTTGTCATTTCAGCTTGTTTTCCCCAAAAGTTAAGTCAGGTTCCCTGGACGGGTTAAAAAACAACCCGAGTTTGGAACCTGTCCAGCAATTTTGGGGATTTTTCTACCTGGATTATTGAACATGCATCAGGATATTCAGCTTGTTTTGCTCATTTAAGCTTTTTTACTGCTAGTTTTGGCCTTTTTTGCCATTTCAGCTACTATTTAGCTGTTCTATGTTAATTTGAGGACTTTTCAGCTAATTCTATATTTTTTAGTTCATTGCAGCTGTTTCTGCTTCCTTTAGTTTAGCTTAGACTTCTTTCTGCCTTTCCAATTTTCAGCCATTTTTCTTTTCTTTTTGCTGATTTCAGTTTTTTAGCTTGTTTCCTAATATTTGCGCTAATTCCTGTTAATTTAGACAATTCAGCAAAAAAAGGTGTTATTTCTTTCTTCTTAACTAATTTGGGTTTGTTCTTTAATTTTAGCTGCAATTTGGCATGCTCTGTTTTTTAAAGCTAATTTCAGCTGTTTTTCAGCAGTTTTTCAGCAACAAGCATTCACACTGCATTTTCACAGAAAATGCAATTCCTCAAGTTATTCTTATTGTTTCATAAGCATACATTCACAGTAATTGATTATGTTACAATGTTTTATTTAGAATCTAATCTCCTACTCAGTTTCTGATTCGCTTCTGACAAACACAGATGGCAACTCAATAATTATTTTTGCAAAGAAAAAATATACAATCTTCCCAGTTTTTTAGGAACTGCTACGAGCCTTCCAGCTATAGCTTCAGCTCCATGATCTGTTTTTGCTGACACGGCAACTGCAGCCTCCCAAACACGTTCCTTAAAGACCTCTGTGTAAATCTCCCATTTGAGAGGGATTCACAAGCTCTCTATAAAACTTAAGTCAAATGAAAAAAACATGAACAATATTAACATCCTCATTATGATTTTTGAGGCATAAATTTGGTTTATAAGTTTTCTTTGCACTCATTAGTCAACTGATTCTATTTTTTCAGATTTTTTTTCCATTTTATAACATTTCAGTACTTCATCTACATGAGCATTCTACACTTCTGTAAACTCCATGTTGTTTACAGGCTTGAAACATGTCAGCGACCGTGATTTTCTTTCTTTTAGTTCTCTCTCTTTTTGGCTCAGTTACGCTGCAGTTTTTGCAACTCTGAAGGCTGTTCACAACAAAACTGTTGATTATGCAGTGTAGTCACAATCAATAGTTCAGCTGTTTATGTGGTAGTGTATTGATCTTTGATTTTTCAGTGTCACTATGTTTGATGCGATGAGTCGGCCCACTAATTATGCATCACTTAATAAATGGGTTTTATTGCTTTAGCCCTCTCTGCTTCTCATTACACAAATGTGTATTAGCTGACAATAATGACATTTAATTTGCGTTCAAGTGTCCACACTTTGGAGACGTAATGATAGGTTGACAACACTTTCCTAAATGTGGATGCAAAGTATTTGAAATCTTGTACCAGATCTAATAAAATTCTCATAAAAATAAAATCTCAGTTTAGTCCCAAGCTAGTGAGATGACAAAAATGTACCATTAATTTCCTGCATTCTATCAAAAATTACTCAAAAGATTGTTGTGAAAGTTCATTATTTCACTTATTTAATTGACTCAGAGTAGTTTCAGTGCGGAGAAATCAAACACAAGGAACTCAAGGAATAAATGCGAAGAGAACAAAACAATAAAACAAAAACAAAAAATGAAGAGCTGTCAATAACAACGTTGGAAAAAAGTTTCATTCATAAGGGACTAATTTCCCTTGGGCGCATCAAATGATTTGTAATAATTGTAGAACTCGGTGGTGGTTTTAATCCACAGGGACTCGTGCACGTCTACTATTTCAATCTTCCTTGCAGTATGAAAAATGAATGCAGCCAGCAGAGGAATCGATGAAGGCACTTTTTGTGTTTTGCTTTTCACTTTGCAGAACCAGAGTGCTTCAAAAGATAACGTCTGAAAAATCCTCCTCTCACAGAAGAATTGAAGGTTAGCACGTCCCATTTATATTGGGTTTTCATTAAATGACAATAATCGAAAATCACAAAATGTTGCATTACAGCTGATGTTTGACTCAGTTTCATATTGTGGGTGTAGCTTCTATTTTTTTTGGGGGTGGAGGTGATTGGTTGTTCATCATATATGTATCTAACTTAACCAAACTCTGATCCCATCTGTCTGGTTCACACAAATTGATTGTTCTGCTTGGTGTGAAATGATAGTGAGCCAAAGCATCTAGTGAACGCAAGTTGAACACGCAGGACTTAGAAAACAGCCAAATGTGTTTTTCCTCTCTCACTCTCAGTATTTGGTGCACATTAGGAAAAGCGTGCCAGTGAATATTGGTCTTTATGCAGCAGATGGTGAGACGGAGGTCCAGCTGAATGCCTACGCCGCTCCGTTTCCTCACAATGAGTCAGCAGTGTTTGGTGCTTCCCGACAGATCAGTGCTATGATGAATTAACTGTTAAACAAGTGTTCCTGTGAAGGTCTTGTGTGTATGTGTGAGAGAGTGTGTGTCGAAATTTACAACAAAAAGCCCAAAATGCAAAGAGTTTTGCATTTTTTCTTGGTCTGTTATACAATAATACTTTGCCCGTGCAGTTTAATGCCATCTAGCACTGAGAGCAAGCACTGATGTGTGACAAAAATTGCTCGGAGGCTGGAGATGTGCTAGCAGGCCGTGTCAGCTGAATAGTCTTCCTCGTTTATTCCACTTCCTTGCTATATGTGTTCAGACTAAAACAAAGGCACAGGCTGCAATGTGAAATCCTGAAAAGGAACAGCCCTGAGACGTTCTGCAGGGGTGAGACCTGGCCCCACGTATGTAAATGTATGATCCTCTGCCACCAGATGAAAATCTGCAAGTGGAAGTGTACTTAAGTATGATGCATACATGAAACCAGAGTGCAAGGCTAAAAGAACAGAGACAAGGTCTGCAGCTCCAGCTGTCAGTGCTCAGGGTAACTGAGCGGATCAAAGGTGGGTGATGTAGAGTTGACTTCCATATGGCTGTTTTCATGCAAACATGTTTTAAACAGGATCCAGAAGAAGCTACAAATGAAAATTGATTTTATCTTTGAATGGTGCTCCTACTAAGTTTGTGGATTCTTATAAACACTTGGGTATCTTGGTCGATTCACATCTCTTTTAGGTTGTTTTCACACCTGATAGTCGGGTAGACTCGGTTTGGTTGGGGACCAATGTTCAGAACATTTGTTTACCAACAAAGTCCATGTTCAATAATCCAGTTATATAATCCAACAATTTTCAGTCAGGTCATCTGGACAGTTACTTTTATGCGTGTGTGCTGAAACGTTTCACCTTCAATCTAGAAGGCTTCATCAGTCAAGGAAACACACTAACCCTAACTCTAAAAAAAGGAAACAAAAACAGCTACATTATTCATTCATTCAACATTTATTTAGACAGATAAGTCACATTGAGCCTCGAAGACTCGTTTACAAGTGAGATCTGCTTAGACAGACAAAAAGTAATGAAATTAGACACATTAGGAAATGGAGGCGAAAAAATCCTATTAAAATCTTTCTTCATGCCTGAGAAAAAAAATTCTAATATTAAAAAACACCTCGCACAAATAAGCACATAGTGACGTAGACATTCTGCAGAGGGGGGGAGACACTGAGAACAATGAGCAATGTTCATAGATGCTCTCGAGGTCACTGTAAGAGTTCTGATAAGGATGGAATAATCAACAGCTCCCTCCGATGAGATCCGTAAACATTCTCGAGGATGTCGGGGAATGGCTAAGGTTAGCGCTAATGAGAATCCAAGAGTCCTGAAATGATGACAGAATGTTTATTCAGCTGGTTCACTCTGGTTGACGGTGGAGTTCTCCGACGGGTGGGGGGTGAGCGTCAGATTACATGTCCTCCAGGCGAATTCAGATAAGGTGGCCTTGAAGGCCAGCCGGGGAGCCAGATTCAGATAAACACACAATTGTTTTGAGTACAGGCAGAACATAATGACATCTGCCTTGAGTCTGTGTTGGTCCAAAAGATACTGAAAATGTCCAAAATTATGTGGCCACACACCGATGAAACATACCTGTGTAAAAATCACCAAGATCTGATCCATTCTGCCCAAGGCAACTGAGTCTGGGTACACAGGCAAGAACCAAGCCATCACAAAGGCAAGCAGCGTGATCGGGTCTCCATTTGCTGCCGACGACTTCCTTAATTGTAGATAAAACCAGCAACCAGCTGAATCCAAAAAGCAGGAACCAGTTATCATAAATCCAATTAAATATGGGTCCTTTAGATCCACAGATGACAGCAGAGATAGACACGTCATCAAGTCTTCAAGTCAATGAGATATCCAGCTGTGTGCGTGCCAACATGGCAATCGGCTCGCCTAAAGCCCGTCTTCTCTTTGAAGAAATGTTATCAAATTGTGTAGAGGACCACCTGGCCAAATAGGTCCATAGATTTTTGTTCAGAAGATATGAACAAAAAGCAATATAAAATACTCAAACCAGGAACATGTCTGCAATGGTTTTTGCCATGAGCTGGACAGATGTTTGAAGCCACTTAGAGAGCTCAAGGTCGAGAGCTTCAGATCTTTTTGCAAGTTATCCCAGGAAACAGGATCAGAGTAGGAGAAGGCCCTTTTGCCGAGTTAGAGAGGCCGAACTGAGATGGTTTGGACATGTCCAGAGGAGGGACAGTGGGTATAATGGTAGAAGGATGTTAGAAATGCAGCTGCCAGGAAAAAGACACAGAGGAGATGTATGGATGCAGTTAGAGAAGACATGGGGGTAGTTGGAGTGAGGACGGAGTAAGATTGAGGACTTGCTGTGGCGACCCCTGAAGAGGGAACAACCAAAAGAAAAAGAAGAAGAAAAAAGTCTAGCCATTTGTGACAGCAGACTTCATATTAGAATACAAAACATGCATCATTATTACACATTTGCGTATCATATAGTTTCAAAGAGTCTTATAGGATCTTCTGTATCAGTGTTCTGGAATCTGGAAAATTTCCTGTCTTGGATCTTCTCTAGTTGTGGTAATATCAGCAGACAGCTGCTTTCTTTGAAAAAGCTGTAAAAACTCAGTGAACCCAACCTGCCCACCACCAAACAGCAGACAGAGACAATTAGCAACTGGCAGGTTAACATAGTAGAGCATTTAGCAGCTAATGAGCTAAATATTTCCCCCAGCAGTTGGTAGAGGTGTAAAAACAGAGCAACATTAATATGTCATGCTAACAAGATCCCTGTGTTCAGAATAGATACGGTAGCTGCACACAAATATTTGATGGTGTATCTCCATCCATCCATTATCTTTACCCGCTTCTTCCTTTCCAGGTTGCAGGGGACACTGGTGCCCATATCCAGCTTTCACTCTGCGAGAGGTGGGGTACAACCCGGACAGGTTGCAAGTCAACATTGAGACAAACAGCCATTCGCACACTCACACACACCTACAGACAATTTAGAGTTACCAATCAGCCTAACATGTTTTTGTTTGTGGGAGGAACCCGGAGTACCGGAAGAACCAACTCATGCACAGAGAGAACATGCAAACTCCATCCATGTCCCGGACTGATATTCAATGCAACAACTTTTTGCTGAGAGGCAACAGCTCGAACAAGTCGCTGTGCCACCTGATGGTGTACTTATGCTTTTTAAACGTTTAATTCTAAAAGATATATAGAGAATCACACTCAAACGAGAACTGAATGTATCTTGCTGATCTTGGCTTGGGGTGATGTCACTCTGTAGTTTGTAGTTTATTTAGAATCCAAAGTAATACAGTAGTTGGATTAAAATAAATGTATGCTGAGCTGACCACAACAAATGGCAAGTTTGCTTGTATAAATGTAAGACTCCTTGGATTTAAATGATTTCATTCGACTGTTTTAACTTGAAACTGAACGACATTTGACCAACGACATTAAATGAAAGTTGAGTCAGTGCCAGAATGGATTAAAATATAATATTTGATGGGCATCATTCATGACATTCAGCTTTAATAATAATACATTCAATTTATACCGCACTTTTCATTAATAAAAAATCTCAAAGTGCTTTAACTTGATCAAGCTTTGATTTAAATTAATTATTTAAAACTCAAAATGCTTCACTGTTGCTTTGGATAGTTTACAAATAAGTGTCACAATTGTGTTATTATGGCAAGTTAATGGTCAGAGTCAGCTGTCATTCGCACCGCATGTGGTACATGTGATGAAACGAGATTATGTACACAGGGTCCCGTGATAAATAATTACTGAAACAGTACTCAAATTCAGACTTAGGCTGAGAAGGATGACAGACACAGGAAATCAGTGAAGTGAATTTATTTACAGTGCTGGGATAAGGGAAGTCAGGATTCCTGGAAGGGAAAGGGGAAATGATTAATGATGATGTTGAGGAGAGAAGTATCTGAAGTATTCAATTGTACTTCTTTCTTACAGGACGATCTGGAGGAGGCAGACTCGAAGAAGGAGGCGAGTGTCCGACAGGTGAGTATTTTCCTTGTATTTTCCAAAAGTCTTTAAGAGGTTTTTTGCAGGTGGCAGCCGGTAGAAGAGTGTCAGGCTGGAGGACAGAGTTTCACTGAGGAGGAGTCCAGTTTGGTAGAAGCACGTCAGAATTCAGTTCCAGAGGTGAGTCACAGGTTTACTTTGAAACCACAGATAGACACAAACAGATTAAACACTAGTTCACAAGGGATAACTCTAAAATGGCTGTCTCACAGTACCGAAGGTCTTCTTCTTCTTCTTCGATGGTGTTTTCTGGCAGTTTACAAACTCGGTGTATTACCGCCATCAACCGGACGGAGATGTAATTCAAGAGTCTATGTACTTTCAAATAAAAAAAAAAAAAAAAACTAAATCCTGTCAGCTAATTTTGTAACTTTCAAATATTTAACAAGTGCTTTAGTTATATCCTGTGACTGATTTTTCTTCAATAAAGTAACCATTGTCACCGAACTCCCCATTACCCTTTCCAGTGCCTTCCTTTCTTTATCATATTTCTTACAATAAATCAACACATGTTCCACTCCTTCCAGTTCCCCACAATTAGAGCAGTCACCTGATGGATGTTTTCCTATTATCTTTAGACCACTATTTAATGTAGTGTGCCCAATCCTCAACCTGTTAATCCATACTTCCTCTCTCCTAGACATTAAACTACTATCGTCACTTAGGAGTACCTCCTTCTGTATGTTATGTAAATGTCTTCCTCTTGCCTCTAAATCCCACCTCTCCTGCCACATATCATTTATTTTATCTTTAACAATTATTTTTATTTCTGCTTTACTTAATGGGACATCATATTCAATTTCTCTTGCTTTAACTGCTTCTTTAGCCAACTTATCAACTTTTTCATTGCCAACAATTCCTTTATGTGCCGGAACCCATGTGAATTGAATACTTATATTCTGTTGCATTATTTCATAAACCAAACAATTAACTTCTGCGATAAGATCTGGGCGGCTGTCAGATTTTCCACTGATAATACTAGTTAGGCAAGACATTGAATCTGAACAGATGACTACCTCACTGGGCCTTTCCTCCACCACCCATTGTAATGCCAAAAGTATAGCCAACATTTCCGCTGAAAAAATTGATAAATTATCTGTTGTTCTCCGTTTCAAAAAAAAATTTAGTTTAGGAATATAGACAGCTACTCCTGTTCTACCATTTTTCTCTTTAGATGCATCTGTATAAATTTTTGTCATATTTACATAACGCATGTCTAAATATTGCTGAACAATTTGATACAAACCTCCACAGGACTGTTCTACTTTTTTGGTTTCTAAATCTACTATTGGCATTTCAAACATCCATGGTGCAATTATTGATTTATTTACAGTTTTACAGCACGCTATATTAATTATTCCCAGATGAGTTGCATACATATTTCCATCCCACCCAAAACTGCGTACATTATGACCATACTCCCAACATTCTCTGAAAACATTTTTAGTAGGATGACTATCCTCATGTCCTTGTAAATTCAACCAATAATTTGCTGACATTTTCATCCGCCTTAAGTCCAGTGGCATTTCTCCAGTAATCACCTGCAGAGCAGGAATCGGAGACGTTCTAAAAGCTCCACAACATATTCTGAGCGCTTTAGCTTGTATTCTATCCAACTCTAACAATAAGGAGTTTGCCGCTGAGTTATAAACGACACATCCATAGTCCAACACAGAGCGAATCAAAACATCATACATTCTCTTTAAAGATGTGCCTGAAGCCCCCCAACCACTTCCTGACAAACATCTCAAAATATTAATACCTTTTTTACATTTGTCAACAATTTTCTGTATATGTATCCTAAACGAAAGTTTTTCATCAAACCATACACCTAGATACCGTACAATATTTACCTGTTTCAAATTTGTACCATATAACCTAAGGTCTACCGTAGGAGTAACTCTTTTCTTCGAAAAACATATCACTTGTGTCTTCTCAGTAGACAAACGAAACCCCCATGTCTTTGACCACGTTTCAACCTCATCAATTGCTGATTGCATTCTATTATTAACAACACTGACATTTCCTCCTCTCACCCACAATGCCCCATCATCTGCATATAATGCTTTACTAATTCTAAAGTCAATATTATCAAAAATATCATTAATCATTACATTAAAAAACAACGGACTACATACACTCCCCTGTGGAGTCCCATTTTGTATTGCATAAATATTTGAACAATTAACCCCCACTCTTACTTCTATTGTCCTATTCTGTAAAAAATCCATGATCCAGTTAAACATTTTTCCTTTTATTCCCATTTTGTCCAACTTAAGTAATAATCCCTCCTTCCAAAGCATATCATAAGCTTTTTCAATATCAAAAAATGTAGCTAAAAGAATTTCTTTAGTTACTTGAGCCTTTCTTATTTCATTTTCTAAACACACAATAGGATCTAAAGTTGTCCGTCCACTTCTGAAGCCACTTTGATAAGGAGACAAAAGACCTCTGATTTCTAGTTCACAGTACCGAAGGTGACTGAATGATTCAGCAAAGAGTGGAACCTTCTCAAAGGCTTTTAAATAGCAGCTGGCCTCATTAACCAGATTGGAAGTAGGTGGTTACACAGGAACAGCACACAGCAACTGCAAGGTGAGTTCTCACAAACAACACAAACCCAACAGGTCCCAGGTACATCCAACAATAAAATGTAAAAGAAGAGCAGTAATAATGTCTAAGATATGAACTAAGAAAAATATTAACTAAAAAATACACTAAGCACTAATATCATAGAAATACTTTACTCCAAACAACAGCACAAACTGCTGGTGGTATTGTTGTCCATTTAAGTAACGGGAAATACGAAAGATCTAAATACTTCTTAATTAATTTTTTTTTAAATTCTGTATTCCAGTATTTCTGTATTTCTCTCTTATGTTTTTCTATTGTTTATTGTCTTAAGGAAATTCTACCATTGCTGTTCATCATTCTTTAGTTTGTAGCAGGTCGCTCTTGTAAATGAGTCCATGAGGCTCAATGAGATTTACCTGACTAAATAAAGGTTGAATGAATGAAAAATTATTATCATAGCATAATTTTCAGCTATCTTATGTTTTTTTTTCCTTTCTTATTTTTCTTCTTTCAGCTTCTCCCTGCGTTGGGGTCACCACAGCGAACTAGTCACATGAAGACTTGGCAATTGTTTTTACGCCGGATGCCCTTCCTGACACAACCACAGACCACCGAGCTACCACAGCCCTCTGTGTGGAGCAGAGAGCTGATATCTAGGGTTCCCGGGGGAGCAGATGGTGTGGGTTAAGGGCCTTGCTCAAGGGCCCAGAGTGGGGCAGATGAGGGTGGAGACAGGTGTGACTGCTTCACTTATCCCACCCACATTTTTGATGTTGTCGGTACCGGGGCTTGAACCGGCGACCTTCAGATCCCAAGCTCACCTTCTTAACCTCTGCGCCACCACTCCCACTTTCAGCTATCTTATGTACAATCTAAAAAAGCTAAGTCTGGTCCTCTGGACATTCAAGCGGACATTGAATGTCCAGAGGACCAGACTTAGCTTTTTTAGATTTTTCTACCTGGATTATTGATCATCATCAGGGTATCTTATGTACAGTCACCCGCTTCGAATATTTTAAATATATTGTTGCATTAGTTATCTCATTTAACAAATTTACCATTTTAGTGCAATAATTTTAAAATATTTAGAAAATGAAGATTTACCCTCATAGGATTTATAAGCTTTAGAGATTATGATATTACCGGAACTTTAAAAAAAAGCTTTAAAAAGGTAAACTTTTTTCCCCCAAAACAACAATTAAGCAAACAATTTGCAAAGCTATGAGACTAAACTGTATAAATAAAGAAAATAAAAATGAAATAAATAAAAATAGAAATACTGTATATTAATAAATAAAAATAAACACAAACAAATAACCAGTTTAATTTATTTATTTATAACAAATAAATAAATAAACCTGTATACAGATATATCAAGTATAAATAAATGAATAATGGAAATGGTGAGACTAACCTGTATTAATAAAAATTGTATTAAAAAATTAAAGTAAATGAATAACAATGAGCTGAACTTGTACAGGAACAAGAACATTACAGGTTAGTAAAGCTGTTTTATCTTCACAAATAAACAAAATCAGAACAAGCGCTCAATACAAAAACAACTGGACTTTATTTGTGGCGGTGGTGCTTTTCTCTAC
>JBBPBX010001591.1:0-27477 GCA_038048925.1 Garcialebias charrua | reverse complement strand
AAAATAAAATAAAAAATAAACACTGCAAAATATCACATCATACTGATGCTGATCTGTTTTCTTGTTGCTGTATTCATCTGTGTTCATCTGTGACCATCTGCTCATACAAACTCATGTTCGTGCTGCTGTGTATTACTAGTTGATGCTTTTCTTAGTTAGTTCTAGATGTTATTACTGTTTTTCTCTTTCATTTGTTGTTGGATGTAACTGGGACCTCGTGTACATAATCTCGTTTTCATCTCATGTACCACATGCGGTGCAAATGACAATAAAGACTCTCTGACTCTGACTCTCTCTGACTCTGCAGTGCCCTCTGCTTATGTACTCAAAACAAACAAACAAGCAAACAAACAAACAAAAAACATGTATACAAGCAAAATTTAGTTTTATAGTGTGGATGTTTATGAAGCATTCACACAAATGTGATCCATTCTGTACGTTTTTTGGCATCTTTCTCTTTTCACAATTTTTGTGCTATTTCAACCAATCATATATCAAAAACATAAGGGGAGTGGTGGAACAGAGGTTAGAGAAGGTGACCTCGTGATCGGAAGATTGCTGGTTCATACATTATTGTTGATTGTTTAAGGGAATTCTACCATTGCTGTCATCATTCTTTAGTTTGTAGCAGGTCGCTCTTGTAAACGAGTCCACGAGGCTCAATGAGATTTACCTGACTAGATAAAGGTTGAATGAATGAATTATCTTTTTTGACTAATTTCATATATTTTGCATTCATTTCAACCTTTTTCAGTCTAATTCAGCAAAAATGTGCTCTCTCCACATCCATCTGGTAACTTAAGCTTCTTTCTGCTGTTTTAACTACTTTACAGCTGAATTTTTGCTAATTTCAGCTTTTTCCAGATAATTCCCACTTTTTTGTGTTCATTTCTGTTTCTTTCAGCCTAACTGGGAAAACATGTTCTTTCTGCTTTCTTTTGCTAAGTTAAGCTTGTCATACCATTTTGACTATCTTTTTTTCTTTTTTAAGCATTTTTTAGTTAATTTCATCTCTTTTCAGATAAATTCAAGTTGTCCTTGTTTATTTATTCTACTTTAAACCTTCTTTATGTTAATTTCAACTTTTTATGCTCCTTTCAGCTTTTTTCTGCACTTTCAGCTACTATTTAGATCTTAATACAAATTTTAGATTTTTCAGTTAATTCCACCATTTTTCTTAGCTCATTTCCGTTCTTTCCACTTCCTTCTGGTAGTTTAGGTTTTTTCTGCGTTTTCAGCTACTTTTCAGCTATGTTTTGCTATTTTCAGACTTTTTTTTGTGGCTAATCTAATTTTTGTGCTTAAACCCCAGTTCAGCAAATGTGTTTTTTCTGCTTTCTTCTGCTAACTTAGGCTTGTTCGTCCATTCCAGATACATTTCAGCAAATTCTTTTACAATAAGCATTCTTGCAGGCAATGCAATTTCTCTAGTTTTGATTGAACTTTTCCTGTTTTCATTAAAGGAGGCGTTTCTCAGCAGGCTTAAACGCATACTTGGATGCTCTCAGCCAGAGTCATGTTCGACACACAGAGAGCTTTGCACATCCCCCCTTTTTTAAACTAAAACCAAATTCTAAGCTGTGTTTTTAACGTCTCAAGGGCTCATGTTAGGGCTCTTCAAAGAACGAGCGAAGTCCTATTGGAATTAAATCCACTGCTTTTATTTTGTCACCCAGCAGACAGTGCTGCAGAGCGTTTCTGCCATGATGGCAGCTTTTAAATGAAAGCACCGGGGAGGGGGTTAAAATGAAAGAACACAGAAAAAGATCAGCAATCTGGCAGCACTTTCCCAGGAAGGAGTTTTCCAAAGGTCACAGTAGCCTTTCACACACCACTTTACATTGATCAACATTCTCCAAAGCTTTTTTTTCTTCTTTTTCTTTTTGCACCAGGAGGTTTGCCTAGAAACTCCATCATAAATCAAGACTGGACTGAATGCAGCATCTGTAAATATCTAAAATCTCTTTTTCATATGAACTCAGCCACAGAAGTGCAACAGAGGCTTTGTCGCTCACATATTTCTTTGTGCTGTTGGAAACCCTTCGGTTTGCTTTTTCCAAGTTCATTTAGCAGCTGATGTAAATCACGGCAGAAAACAATCCACACCGAATCAGGCCACGGATCCCAGTGGTCACTTGAAAACACAGACTAAATAAACAAGTCAGGAAGTGCGTGCTAAATAAGTAAACAGGAAGCAAATAGGAAAATACACACGAGATCAATTTTGCTTGACATGCATTGTGTCGAGTGAGTATTTTCCCTTCTGTATAAATAATTACAGGTAGTGGAAAGACTAATAAAGTTTAACCTTTTCTTTTGCTTATCGAAGCAACTGTGCTGCCACTGTGTTTTATTTTTATTTCTCTTTTGTTTTATTGTTATTGTTTATAAAAGATATTGGGCTCTGCACCACAGTGGAGTGCACTCATATTGCATAAACACAAAAATATTAAAACTACATAAACAAACACTAGAATAGGATTTTTACTGATAAGAGATCACACCCAATTTATAATCAAATTTCTATTGACAAGTAAAAAACTACTTTATGAAATGAAATACTAAAAACTTTTTTACTTGATAACAAATAACAAGTCCTGCAAATGATTCAGACTGTTTACCTGCCACAGTGTGTGGCTTTCCAATAAATATTAAAAATAATTAGATGCACTACAACAAGTTGTATTGTGTTTTGAGATGTTTTTATGCTAATTTCATTTGTGTTGGTGTAATTTTCAAGAGTTTACTTGTAGGTGTTTCCAATTGCTGGAACAAATATTATGCAACAATATGGCTACACCTTTATTTCTCATTTATTGATAGGAATTGAAACGCTGACATTTACTTTATAATAAATGAAGCTCTTAACCTAAATAAAAACAATCTTCTGATGTTTGTCTTAAAATGATGATGTCATATAAAATGCATTCACACAGCTGCAGGTTTTTCAAAAACCACATTGATGTTGCTTCTCTGCAAATCTTGTGGAACTTGTCAACTTTTACAACATGTTAGAATCTCCTTCTTTTCTTTTAACCTTTTCCTCTTCAGGGATTGACACAGCGAGTCATCCTCTTCCATCTCTCTGTCTTCTGCATCCTCTGTCCTCACTCCAACTACCATCATGTCCTCTCTAACTGCATCCATAGATCTCCTCTTTGTCTTTTTCCTGGCAGCTGCATTTCTAACATCCTTCTACCAATATACCCACTGTCCCTCCTCTGGACATGTCCAAACCATCTCAGTCTGTCCTCTCTAACTTTATCTCCCAGTTGTTCAACATGTGCTGTACCTCTGATGATCTCATTCCTGATCTTATCCATCCTTGTCACTCCTAAGGAGAACCTCAACATCTTCATTTCTGCCACTTCCAGTTCTGTCTCCTGTCTTTTTGTCCATGTCTCGGTCTCCAGACCATAAGGGCGAGATACACTCGAGCGTCCTCACGATACGCCAATACGCAGCGTACGTACGCCCCGTACGCAGCGTAGCCCCGCGTAGCCCCTCAGGGCAAGTACGCGCAAAAGTATTTTTTTACTACGCATACGCGATTCGCATACGCGATGCGCGGTGTCTGACCTAAACTTCCCCGGCGCCGGACTGTTTTGTATGTTACACAAATGAAATAAATTCCTCTTTTTTATCGCTGATCGGGCCTTTTCTTTTGTTTTTTTGCCTAAAGTCAAGTAACCGCTTCTTCCTCCGTTCACTCGATGAATGAAATGAATGAATTCAGGTCCTACCTGGGTGCGCGATGTTTTATATATTCCCTGGTGGGCTGTGGTGGGCTGTGGGCTGCAGGAAAAGCACTCCGTGCTCAGCTGCTCATATTACAACAAGGAGAACGCGAGCGTTTGGAGCGAAAAACTAGCGGAAGTGACGATCGGAAGTGACGGTACGGAGGAAATGACGTTAGAATTTGGAGCGAAAACACGAGAATCTACGCGAGAACGAAAGCCGAGTGTAGCAGCGGCTCCGTATACGCGCGTATACGTCCGTATACGCGCGTATACGGAGTCTGCTTCAGTGTATCTCGGGCTTAAGACATAACTGGTCTCACTCTCACCACTGTCTTGTAAACTTTTCATTTGACCTTTGCTGACACTTTTTTATTGCAAATCACTCCTGAAAGTTTTCTCCATCTTGCCTGGACTCTCTTTTTCACCTCTTTACCACACTCCCTATGTTCCTGGACTGTTGACCCCAAGTACTTGAAGTCCTGCACCTTTGTGACCTCTGTCTCTTGATAACGAGACATTATTTCTGTTGGTTTTGAGGAAATGCTTCAAATAAGGAAGATGAACTCAAGAATAAAGTATATTTTTGATAATTATTCAACACTAATGTAAAAGTTGCTGTTCTGCTGTAAAATCTGAAAGTTATGCACCATAACTCATGTTCCCTGAAGAAAGGGAACGAGGTGCAACATAAATGCTATGGGAAATTGCGCCCCGCGTGATTACCTGAAGGAATACAATCACGCCTTTACGGCAGGGGCGTCAGCGTCACGCCAGAGTCCCCTCCCTCTGGGTATTTAAGACGCGGACGCCCATCCTACTTTCTCTACAATGCACTTCACCGAGCTTTCAGCATTGAAAGGGCCAGGTATGTTGCACCTCGTTCCCTTCCTTCAGGGAACATGAGTTATGGTGCATAACTTTCAGTTCCCTTATCAGTCAGTCACTGTGTGCAACATAAATGCTATGGGAACGTAATCCTTTCACACCCTTGAAATGCTCAGCAAAATGCATGTGAGAACATCTGCCTTAATACGACAGGCATTTCCCAGCCGCTCTCTACAAGGTATGTAGAGAGCACAGCCTGGGAAGAAAAAATGCCACATGTAGAAACATCAACCTGATGTTACCACTGGACACAGATGAAAACACCAGCTAGAGACAGCACAAGCGTTCTCCGCAAGTGTAATTACCTATCATCGCCTTTTTCCATGGAAATTTTGAGAAACAGGAGGAAAAGGGCAAGGGACCCCTTACGCCACTGGCAACCAGATGGCAATGTGGAGGCAAAGAACCCAGTTCAAGCACAGGGTAACCTTCCAGGTCCCTAGGGAAAGAAATGCATATATACAAGGGGCACACATGAGTCCCTCATCTGCTCCTTGAACAGACAACTTACTAGGACTGTTAAAGGGGGGCCCATCCTGATGTTCGAGACCAGTTAAGGAGAGGGGAACCCTTCCACTGAACATCTCCCAAGTAAACATAAACACCAAGGGACTCCCTTGTGTATGTTGTTGCTGTTTGTTTTTTTGGAGAAAAAACGATACGACTTTAGGCCCTCAGCCAGTCCCCTTCAGTGGCCAAGCTGAAAGCTTCCACAGCTCCGGACGTGGGTGCAGAAGTTGCCCACGTGCCTGAGTCAGCAGGTCCCTGTGGGAAGGCAACTCCCATGGTATCCCTGATAACATTGAGATCAATTCCGGGAACCACAGTTTCTGTGGCCACCTGGAGGCTATCAGTATCAGGGAAAGGGTTCCCTGACATACACGTTCCAATGTCACCTGGATCAGAGGGACAGGTGGAAAAGCATAGTACAGTACTCCTGCTGGCCAATATTGGGCCAGAGCATCCATTCCCAATGGTGCGTCCGTTTCCTTTAAAGAGAAGTGTAGTAATATAGGAAGGGGTCAGTTTAATGACTTTAGATGTATAAATTGGCAGGGTTTAGACTGACACAAAAATACATCATTAATTAAACGAGTTCTCTCTTTTTCAGCTTAATACCAATAATTCTATACCTTGACCAGATGTAATTCACAGGAAACGTTAAACTTATGTTGGTACAGCAGGACTGCACCATTTATTTAACATAATTATAAATTACATCACACATTTGTACATGATTGGTTGATTATTTTTCCTATAAATTAACTTCAGCACAGATGAAATACGCGTCCGTAATTTCGTAGGAACAACAGAATAAAGTTATGGGTTTTAATAACTTATATCTCTGCTGGCACAATAACTTAAAGTTTAGTTACTTAAAGTAAGAAAGTTTCAGTGAAGAGAAAAATGGAGGAGGAAGAAAATGGAGGATGAGGAGAGGTATTATCTTGACGTGTTTTAACCAGAAACATGGCAGCTCTCCGGCTGATCTCGGCTACACGTTGGTACCCTTGGTAAAGCATATGACGACTTGTTACCTTGTGAAGATGGTCAGTCCCCAGTTGGTCCAACTGGTCAGTTCGTTTACCATTCTCAGCGTCTCCAGACGTGCGCCTTGACTCGAACCGAAAGTAACGGCAGCTCCTGGTGTTGTTTTCAAGATAAGACGTTCCTTAAAGGAATGTCAATAAAAGAGAGCTTTTTCAGCTGTTGAAGATGACTTATAACTTGGCAAGTTATAAGCCTTTAACTGAATGACGTGGTCATTAGCGTGTTGACCAGACGATCATCAGTTCTTTGGGGAACCTCATCATGGCATTGAGGTCCTCAGCAAACTTCGTCAGTTCCAGCAAAAGCTTAGAACTTTAAGGAAGGATCTGTGATCAGTGACTTGTTGTTCTTCTCTGATTGGTCCAAACAAACCAGTGGATGAAGGTCACTCGGATAGGAGAAGATCAGTTTTTAGAACAGAGAAGAAGTTGTTTAGAATGAAGACAGAGAAACAGATTAGACTGGAGCCAGCTTCATAAAACAACTGATTAAAACTGTGTTCTAACTTCTAACAAAACTGATCGAGTTCAGTCTGACATATTAATTCACTTTCACCGTTTGATTCATCATATGAAGAAGTGATCATTATTTTGAAATAACATTGGATTTCCAACTTGAATTAAACAGTTTGAATTAAACAGTCTTTGACTTAACAAACATTGAATTCAATAATGCTTATACAAGTAACACAAGGTTATTCATTAACACAAAAATAGAGGAATAAGAGAGTCTCTTATGACTTATTGTGTTTTGATTCAAAATAATGTAATAAAATAGTGTTAATGTCTTTTTTCTGAGAGTATCAGTGAAAAGGGGTCACTGGGACAGTTCAAGTATCAGAGCGGGCACGGTCATGCCCACTACAGAAGTAAAGGTCACACTGTGAGCTAGCTCTGCAGGCGAACAAGTCCATTGAGGCTCTCCCAAATCGTGACCAGACCTGATCCACAACTCGTGGGTTCAATCTCCATTCTGACGC
Source organism: Garcialebias charrua (assembly GCA_038048925.1). Classification (NCBI taxonomy): domain Eukaryota; kingdom Metazoa; phylum Chordata; class Actinopteri; order Cyprinodontiformes; family Rivulidae; genus Garcialebias; species Garcialebias charrua. Next base: position 20,322 of record JBBPBX010001591.1, on the reverse strand, counting down.
CAAGAGAGGCCCTCTCGAGAGGGCATCTGCTCCATAATTCAGTTCACCGGGAACATGAGTCGCCCTGAGCGACAGTATTCTCGGAGCATACCATGTGAGCAACTTCCGCGTCAGACCAAGAAGGGCTTGGGATCTTGTCCCTCCCTCTCTGTTGATGAAGGATACCGTGGTCCTGTTATCTGATTTCACCAGGACGTGCTGTCCTGCAATCAGACCTTTGCCAAAAAAGTATTTCACTGACAGAAATACATCCAACAATTCCAGGAAGTTGATATGTAATCTTGCTTCCTGTTCATTCCAAAGGCCACGGGCGTTCTGATTTCTGCAGACCGCCCTCCCATCCTGTTTTTGAGGCGTCCATCATGATGACCACATGAGATGACACTCTACTTAGCGGGACCCCTTCCGTGAAAACAGACACATCTCTCCAAGGTTCCAGGGCCCTCAGGCACTTTGAATCTATCCTGACCTTTCCTGTTCGACCAGGCAGGGCAGGTTGTGTCTGTTGGTTTAGCCACACTTGTAGGGCCCGCATTTTCAGCAATGCGTGAGGCACACAGGGTATGGCTGCGGCCAAGAGGCCTAAGAGGCGTTAGCACGTTTTCAGGGGGACCCGCTGATCCAGTTTAAACTTTGCCAGGCAATGGCGAATCGAGGAAACTCGTTCCTTTGAGAGCCATGCTCTGTAACGGATGGTGTCGACCTGTACTCCCAGAAATACGGTAATCTGTGATGGGGTTAGGTCACTCTTTTGTAGGTTTATGACAAAAACCGAGAGACTCCAGGTAAGAAATCACCCTACAGGAGTGTTACTGGGCCTGTATTCTGCTTCCGGCCAGAATCAGGAGGTCATCCAGGTAGTTCATAATCCTGACTCCTTGATTCCTAAGAGGGTTCAGGGCTGCATCCAGACATTTAGTAAATGTACGAGGAGCCGTCTTCAAACAGAAGGGTAAAGCTTTGAATTCATAAGCCTTCCCTTCGAAAGCAAAACGAAGGAATTTCCAGTGCTTCCTCCACACGCCCACATAGAAGTAGACGTCCTTCAAATCCATTGTACATGCGTAGTCTCCTGGTCTCACAGACTGGAGGACCTGTCGCAGTGTAAGCATCTTGAACTTGACAGTTCTTATTCTCTTGTTCAGAGTCCGGAGATCCAGGATCGGTCTCAGGGAATTATCCCTTTTGGGCACCAGGAAGTACTTGCTGTAGTGACCGGAGCGTAGTTTGCATTTCGGGACCAAACTTATTACTCCTTTCTGTAGCATCATCAATACTTCCTCCCTCAGTACGTGTGCACGTGTAGGGTTAATATTGGATTGCAGCACCCCTGTGAAGGGGGGCGGTCTCTTGGCGAACTGCAGCTTGAGCCCATGACATATTGTCTTCATGACCCATTCGTTTGGTAGACACGCCCTCAAGGCCTTCGCGTGTGCCATGAGCCTGGAAGGCATGTCTAATCATTGCTTGCCATGTTTGAGTGCGAGAAGGGTGGCTTTTGACCCCTCTCGCAAGTTCTCGAGCAGGCTGGTCAGCCCGACAGAAGATATCACGAGATCTGACTGTCTCAGACAGAGCTCGCGCATCTTGCTGCGGTTCATAGTTTGACCAAGTGGTTTGTGTTTTATAAAAGTGGGACTCGAGTCAAGAACCAGGGTAGTTTGTGCTTTGGTACTTTTATTTTTGTATATGCATGAAACAGTGTTTGTTTTTATTACACATAAAGTAGGCGAGTCATGTTCAGTGCGTACACACATGTCACCAGCTCCTTGTAGTGTTTTACAAGTGAAGACTGGGCTCAAAAGGTCAGGTTCGCTTATCGCGTAGGCGGGCAAACCTGTAAAATCATGAGTTCGTCCTGTTTCATCAGGCCCGAATCTGCTTTCCACATGGGGTCATCGAGGAGACCCTCGGCCTGGTCGCCTGATGCTGAAAAGGCTCTCCGTCGCCTGCGTGTCTCTTCCACGGAGGGCCACGCATGGCTTCCTTGGGGATGCAAAGCTTTTCCTCTGCAGCCCCTCGCGGAGGGCTTCCGCCTGTTTGCGTCTTTGTTCCAACCTGGCCTGGATGTGTTCCAGGGCTCCCCCGAAGAGTCCCGTCCGCTCGATCGGGTGCTGGAGGAAGGGGGACCTCTGGTTTTCTGGGAGGTTCGTCAAAGTCAACCAAAGATGGCGCTGGGTGAAAACCACTTCCGCCATTGCTCTGCCTTGCGTGATGGCTATTGTCCCCATCATGCGGAGCACGAAGTCAGAAGCCCTGCGGGCCTCCTCCATGGTCTCTGTTGTGGCTTGTTCATTTGTCGTTACCTAGAGTTCCTGCAGCTTCTCTGCCAGGTACGCCTGCATCATGGTTGAAGCGTTCATCGCACGAGCCGCGAGGCCCTGAGCTCGGTAGCATTTCTCGAGCTGCTTCTCAGAAGCGCAGCAGGCCCTGCTGGGCAACGCTGGCTTCGCCCCTCTAGCTGCAGGGGCCAGATGAGCCTCCAGGGTCTCCTCTATCTGGGGTGCGTTGGCAAGACCTGCTGCCTCCATTCCTGCAAAATCCAGGAGCCGGGATAGTGGCAGCATCGTGGGAGCTCCGGATTCCGCCCAGGAGTGCGTGAGCTCCATGAGGAAGTCTGGAAAAATGGGCATTTTCTGCTACGTCGTCGGCTGCTGCTTCACATAGAAGTAAATTCCCGCCAGCCTCGTAACCTGTTGGCGAGGCGTGGGGTCTGGCCACGCGACCTGCAGGGCGTCCGCCGCCCTGTGGCACAAGTCGAACAGAGCAGGGACCGACACGTCTGGTTACGGTAGAACTTGCGCCAGGTTCTGAGAGGAATCCGCACTTTCCCCTCTGCGACCGTACTCGGCATCTTGGTCAGACACTTCTGGCGTCGAGTCCTCGACGGGGACCGAGGAGTCCGACACGTTCTTATCCCCGACCTGACCACTTCATTCCAGGTCCATGTTCTCAAGCTCCGGTTCGGGAGCGAGCAGTTCTGTGTGGCGTGCGACCTTCAGCGCCGCAGCCTTCTCCATGGTCTTAGCCAACGCATCCGCGCGGCGTTTCCGCACTACCGCCGGCATCCGACAGCAGTGGGAGCAGGAGTCGGGGGATTCCAGTGCTTTTCTTGTGTGCAGGATCCCTAGGCAGACAGGACAGGCCTCGTGGGTGTCCGTCGCCAAGAGGGAGTAGCCTTAGCCGCTGGGGCAAGGGCGCGAGCGAGGGCTCACCGTCCTGCTGGTTTTCTTCAGAACCTTTGACCTCCGTTTTCCCTTCTCGGGAGCCATGTCCGGAGACGAGAAGTGTTGAGGCTGTTCCTAGTTTCCTTTTGTTCGAAGACGTCCTCTCCGTCGTGTCGCTTTCGCTGGCTAGCTTGCTAAAGGTTAGCAGGGAGTGTTGTGACGCAGTTAGCGCCGTCGAGCGAAGCAGCTGCAGAGAGAATAAACTTCGAGGTAAGTAGAAAAACGCTGGACTAGCTTCCGCCAGCCCAGCAGTACGCAGGAAAATTTCTCTGTACGCTCAGTGTAGGGAGCAAGCTCACCTCTGATCGAGCAATGTGACAACAGAGAAGTCCCACGAAGTTCAGGTTTAAGCGAGGTGAAGGGCAATAAGAGTAAGTAGGATGGGCGTCCGCGTCTTTAATACCCAGAGGGAGGGGACTCTGGCATGACGCTGACGCCCCTGCCGTAAAGGCGTGATTGTATTCCTTCAGGTAACCGTGCTGGGACGCAATTCCCCATAGCATTTATGTTGCACCGAGTGACTGACTGATAAGGGAACTACACATCTGGCTTCAGTATCTTGAAAAAAAATACTGTGAAGGTATTTTTGTTAAAAAAAACAATTATGGAAGGTGTTTTTCAAAGCTGTCCAACAGTCTCTAAGTTGAACCTGATATTAAAACTGCACATTTCCTTAGCTGAAACACTTTACTGTTCTTCTGTTCACACATGTTCATGTTTAAACAGACTTCATATGTTTTATTCATGTTTTATTGAGTCTATTTTAACCTTTTCCTTCATCTGTTGGTTTGGACTTTTGACTTGTAACAACAAAAGCAAACTCTCGGGGATTGTCAGGATGTGCAGCAGAACTGCTGGCATAGACCTAAGGAACCTCGCAGACCTACACAAGGTGAGGTCAGTGAACAAGGCCAGGCAGATTCTGGCAAACCCTGATCACCCACTCCATGACGAGTTCAGGTTGCTTCCATCTGGACGCAGGTTTCTACAACCCAAATGTAGAACAAACAGATTTTAAAACTCATTGATCCCAGTAGCAATCAGGTTTCTTAATGCACACTAATTTTAACACTGCTATTTTAATGTCTTATTGTCTTGTGTTTATATGTGTATGTGTGTGTAAGTGCATATGTATGTATGAAACTGTGCACACCTATTGACTGCAAATCTAATTGCCCCTCGGGGATAATAAAGGAACTTGAATCTTGAATCATATTCTGTTAAAACAAAAAGCATCCATTTAGACTGCCTCTTAAAATCATTGTATTGTTGTAAACTGAACTTCCGGTTCAGATTTTGGACAGATATCTTCAAAATGCCTTTAAACACTCGGTAAATGGTAAATGCATTTATATCGCATCTTTCTATTTTATCAAGATACTCACAGAGCTCTGTCCTCATTTACCCATTCATACAGCCCTCTACTAGATCTATGCATAGCTAATTGAACAAATCATTCTAAAGAGACTAATTTATCACATTCATACACTGATGGGACACACATCGGAGGCAATGAGAGGTTCAGTGTCTTGTCCAGGGGCACTTCGGCATGTGACTGCTCGTGGACTTGAACCCCCAACTCTTGCGTTGGAGGACGACTGCTCTAACCACTCAGCCACAGCCGCCCACCAGTGGTTCACATCACCACATGAATCGATCATTTGAACAATTTGAAGTTGAAATATTTGGAGCAGAGGCAACAGATCCAACAGTTGAAAGTGTCATCATTTTAGCATGTGGTGTACATTTATTTGTTAACACGCTGCATAATTTGAAAGATGGCATGATAGTGCTAAAAAATAGCCTGGCGGAATTTTTTTTATTTGGTGTTGCTTGTTGGTTGAGGTTTATTAGTGTGGATGTTCTCTCTGTGCCTTTGAGCTTTTATCCTTGATCCAATAACATGGCACAGATTATTTTAACTTGGCAGTTTGTATATTTAGGCATCTGTCTGTCTGAGCCAGTCCTCCGAACAAGCAGGTGTTGCAGGGTGAGCACTAACTATAGTCCATGAGCTCCAGCAGCGTCTACAGGATGAATGTGTAATATTTTTGGATCCATTAGTTTTTTTATAGAAAGTCACAGATTCAATAGCAGTGAGACAGATGTAATGATGACACCTCTGTTATTGTTTTACATAATGCAATTCTCTAATAAAAATACATGGTTTCCAGAGATGGTGGCCTTTTTCTCCTGACAGGTGGCCCACGGCCGTGGTCCCATTGCCAAAATAGATTATCCTGAAAGTAATGCAATTTTGCGAATGCATAAAAATGAGATTCATGCTGAGTTGCAAATCTGCTTGCTTCAGAAATGTCAGTGAACTACCGTATAACAACAGCTGCTGGCCTGTCACGACAACTACATCAAACAAGACAAAGCATCCGTTCTCGGCGCTCATTTTCACTCCAAATTGTTTCACGTCGTTCGACTGAGAATATTACAAAGCACCACCCAAAACCTGGGACAAAACGTCTGATTAGAAATGATCACTGTGCGCTGAGCAGGAGGGCATCGGCGGAGGTCAAAGGAGATGGAGGCGAGAGCTGGAGGGGCAGAGGGAAAGATGGATATCTGCAGAGTGACTGAGATGCACCGTGACAGGCAGAGACGAGTTGAGAAGCAGGTAATGCATCAGTAATTGACAGTGTCACAGAGCCACGTCAGCACTGAGGTGCTCAGTTTAAAGCGTATTGACAAATGTTCCCTCATGTTTGAAAAGGGTGAGGCGTGTTTTAATCATTTAGCAAACCAAGAGATAAGTAAGAGTTCAGCAGGGACAAGGAGAAAGGACTTTTATTTAACGTAAACTGAACCAGTGGTGGGATGTAACTAAGTACAAGTACTTTGTTACTGTACTTAAGTGCATTTTGCATGTATCTTTACTTCACTTAAGTAGAGTTGAATGTGGGTACTTTTGACTTTTTCTCCACTAATCTACATTAAATATCTGTACTTTCTACTGCACTACATTCCTACAATGCGTTGAGTTACAAGTTACATTCACATTGCGGTGTTTGGATTTGTTCATTAGTTTGAAAGTAACCAGTGGTGAGAGTTGGTCCATTGAATTATACAAAGTCAGGTAATGTTAGACCCACCTTCAAGAAGAGCTGGACCAATGACTTCTAGTACCGTTATGTCATTGAGCTGGAGCACCCACAGCACCGCTAACACACACAAAATGGATTCCACTGTGGAGAGTCAGCCAGAAGATACACAACACCCATGGCCTTATTGAAAGACTGTTCAGAACAGCAGGACAGATTCTCTCTCCTGAGCCAGACTGGACAAAATTTTTTTTTGAAAACCAACTTATTCTGAACTTGAACAAGAAATTTTAGCTGCAATATTAAAATGTGTCAGTTCATGGGAGGTTAGGAGACAAGAGATGTCTCTAAATGGCTCAACACTCAGGTCCAAGTTTTGAAAATGATGTCAGGAAGTTAAAATATTGTTCAGTATTGACCCATTACAACAGGGGTGTCAGAGTCAAATACACCAAGGGCCAAAAAAAAAAATTGCTATAAGCCAAGGGCTGGACTGGTTCAATGTTCATATTGAAATGATTTCACATAGCCTATTGAACCAAGACCTAACAGACTGTCTATTATTTAAGGATTAAATTAATAAAACAATATTTTCTTATGGATCTGTCAGTAATTTCAAGTGAAAACATTTTTTAACAGGCAAACAGCAAAAAATTAAATTGTTTAAAAAAATATATATATATATATGTTTCTTAATATCAAGATAAATGCATAAATAAAAGTGCATGCATTATAAACTGAAAATGCATTATTGTGCAGCTCTATGATCCTTCTGATCACCACTTTCAAATAGGAAAATAAGAAAATAAATCAAATCAGTTGTATTCTTTCTCATGGCTCTGTCCCCGAGTCCATTCAACTGAAAAGTAAATATAAATAAATAAAATACAATAAAATGAAATACGGGCGGCCGTGGCGTAGTGGTAAGGGCAGTCGTCTCCCGATCGGAAAGTTGGCGGTTCGACTCCCGGGACCCGCACCATGTGTCGTTGTGTCCTTGGGCAAGACACTTAACCCCGAGTTGCTCCCGGTAGGACTGGAAAGCACCTTGCATGGTAGTCTGCCGCCACCGGTTTATGAATGTGTGTAGCATTCAATATATGTGTAGCACTTTGAGATTTTCAGTAATGAAAAGTGCGTTATAAATTGAATTAATTATTATTATTAAATCTATGGCACACAGCCAACAATACTTCCTTCAAAGAAAAATCACGTCTTGTAGAAACAAATGTAAAAATTTAACTGAATTAAAAACTGAAAATTTGTTACAGCTCTGTGATGCTCACTTATCTGAGGCTGATACTTGGAGGTGCCTCATCTTTTGTACAAGTTCATCAATGTTTGGGGTTAGGCTCTGAGCTGAGGAAATCCTCAGGATTGATTNTGATCACCACTTTCAAATAGGAAAATAAGAAAATAAATCAAATCAGTTGTATTCTTTCTCATGGCTCTGTCCCGAGTCCATTCAACTGAAAAGTAAATATAAATAAATAAAATAAAATACATAAATCTATGGCACACAGCCAAAACAATACTTCCTTCAAAGAAAAATCATGTCTTGTAGAAACAAATGTAAAAATTTAACTGAATTAAAAACTGAAAATTTGTTACAGCTCTGTGATGCTCACTTATCTGAGGCTGATACTTGGAGGTGCCTCATCTTTTGTACAAGTTCATCAATGTTTGGGGTTAGGCTCTGAGCTGAGGAAATCCTCAGGATTGATTACCTCCATGAACATGTAGTCTGCCTCCCACCTGGCTTGAAACCCCTGTTCTCTGTGTCCACCTTACGTTTAGCCATTTTTGAGGAGGGGTGCAAATGTAGCTGAAAGTTGATCTCTGCTCTGACTGCTGATGAATAATGAAGCCACTTGTGCAAGCTGAAGTGACTGCACGAGCTACCTGCCTAAATAAAGGTTGAATGATTAGGCTGTCTTGTGACTTTTTATTAATATACTGTACTTTTTTATGATTGTTGGCTGTTGGCTGCAAGTATGAAGCTGTGAAATCCTTCATTTTCTACAGCTGATAGCTGTTGGTCATTAATTATGATGAAGTTCAGCAACTTCTCTGTTGAGCTCCAAGCTTCAGCTGTGTGTTTTTATTGTTCAGTCTGGGAGTATTGTCCCTCCTACGAGATTATCAGGTCGGAGTAGACGCGGTTGAACAAGAAAGAAAACACCGCTGAAGACATGGAGCTCGAATGAGGGACAGGCTGAATGATCCGAGACCGGGACGCGCCTCGCTGAACTAACTTGAGCACGGTTTAAAGTGGCGCTATGATTCTGCAGACATTGCACGTTGCTGTCTTATGGTATTTAGTGTAAAATACATCCACACAGCGGACATGTTACGATGAACAGTTGGCTAACTGTTAGCTAAAATGCTACTCACCGAGTCTGCACGTTGGAGCTGCTGGCTGCAAACTATGGAATGGATTTCCTGAATTTGAGGCGGGTCTCATTACTCTGGGTTCATGAGACACGACTCCGTTCCGAAAATCCATTCCATAGTTTGATCGACTCCGTGCCGTGTACAAAACACCAGCGGGCGGCTGTGGCTTGCGGGCCGGATCTAATAGTTATTAAATATCATCCAGGGGGCATTAAGTAATTGCTTTGCGGGCCGTATCTGGCCCGCGGGCCGCCACTCTGACATATGTGCATTACAAGGTTGACTAGACAGTATTTTAACTAGAGTTGATGACGAACTGGAGTTGGACTGATCAGAGCTTATTTCTTTGTTAGGTGTGTATAATGCTCCTTTTTTCAGGCAGACAACTTTTACTTAAATGTGTTTACTGCAGTTAAAATGACACGTTAGTTTTGCTTTGTGTCAAATAAAAACTTTCAAAGGAATAATCATTCCTCTTTCCTATTTTGCTTAATGACAATTAACTCTGGATGTCATCCCTGAAATACTGACGCACAGAATCACAAGTCTAAGTGTGAACTGTGTCACAGAGTAAACACAATAAAAACATTGATCCACTGTGAGAGGGTGCTATTTATAAGACTGAGTTGAATGCAGCATCTCAGACTGAGGAAGTCTTTTGGATGAAAGACGAAACGTTTCTACAGTTTGGTTTTTTTTGCTTTGTTTTGTTTTGTTTTTTGAATGTCCAGAGGACCAGACTTAGCTTTTTTAGATTTTTCTACCTGGATTATTGAGCATGCATCAGGGTATTAACTCTGGATGTCATCCCTGAAATTCTGACGCACAGAATCACAAGTCCAAGTGTGAACTCTGTCAAAGAGTAAACACAATAAAAACATTCATTATCTGCAGCATTGTTCTTTAAAATGACTCAACACTATTAATGTATTACAGAAAATATACATGATACAATACGCACACTTGATATTGTAGACCATTGCATTAGGTAATACATTCACCAAGTACTTTTACTTTTAATACTTTATTTTTAAAAGCATGTACTCATTTATCTTTACTTAAATAAAACGTTAATGTGGTACTTGTACTTTTACTAGAGTACATTTTGTCTGTTTATTTGTACTTTTACTTAAGTACAGTGTTTGAGCACTTTCTCCACCACTGACCATCTACAACCAATTCATTAATTACAGCAGTATGTGATCACCGTGCAAAAACCTTGGTGACAGCGCCACTTTGTTGTAGGATTTTCCCGGGAACCAGTCCAAGTGCAAATGTGCCAGAACTGTGACGCTGATAGTGCAACATGTCCTGTACACAGCCGTTCAAATATGCATCAATGGACCGAGATAAATGAGTTAGGAGACAGGCTGCAAAAACGAATTGCGGGACCTTAAACAATCAAACAATTAATCGTACATTTCATTCCACTTAGCATCTTCGACGGGTGAAAATAATCAATTTTAAAAGCCACCGAGTTTAGAGTCACGAGTGCTGAATCTTTATCTGGATAAATTTAACGCTCTGTTGATGTGTTGTTGTCCTATTTAAAACCTTAATAGTCCAATTTCCGTTCTAAAAGTTTCAGTTTTCATTTCAAAATAACATCTGTTTTGTTGTCTTTCCTCCAAGAGCATCACCAATCCAGCGGAAACCTTCTGAGAAATGCAGTATGACACAGATTGATTATAGGTCTCTGCTTTTGCATTGGAGACCGCCACGTTGTGGGGAATGTTGCTGAGTTTTGTGAGAAAATGGATAAATGTAGCAGCATATGCTCGTGTGATTACACCGCACAAACAGCTGACTGCAGCTTGTTTTAAAATTGTTTTTGCATCAACAATCTGATGAGAAACTTACGGTGATGATGAGTGTTCATGTCATTGTTGTGTACATTGCTGTTTGTCAATTCAGTGGCCGTTATTATTGCTTTTCCACATCAATCACTCACCCAACCCTGCATTTTAAAGGAGAATTTACTTTAAGGAACCAGCTAAGAGCTCAGAACAGAGAAACAAGCATCAAAGAGAAGAATAACCTTCCAGCTCATTCACGTGCAACGCCATTTGGTTGCTTCTTTAATGTACTTTGGGGTTGTGTTAAAAAACAAAATCAATATGTGACCTCTTCTGTACCTGTATAGCTGTGAGCTGCATGAAGCTAAGGATAAAAAGGCAGGAAGTACATGTTCAGCATCCCTTTGTAGTAGGGAAGCAACATTATTATCGTCATGGTATCGTATCGGGCGATATTAGCATTAAAATTCAATATCGGACATCAGCCATTCCATCAAAATAACTCACCGATATAAAAGGATACCTGCAGCGGCAGCACGTGATGACATCACGCGTGCCAACCTGATCCCACGGCAGAGAGGAAAATTCAAAATGTCGGCAGTGTGGAAGTTTTTTTAATTGGTGAGGCTCTCAGATTCTGAAGATTTATGGACTATGTTGAGTCTCTCTACATCGTCCCCAGTCAGAGATATTTTTCCGACGTAACCTTACCCAAGTTACAAGCCGTCATTTCCGACATCATTGAGAAGCTAATTGCCGATAGCACTTGAGTGAATTTTACCACAGACATTTGGACGTCGTGTTAGCCCCGTTAGCATGATTAGTCTTTTGGCACAACGGACAAACAACAACTTTGAACTTTAAAAGGCTGTCCTTCATGCACAGGAGTGCAGAGGATCCACGCTGCAGCTAGGAACCTGGAACAAGCCTCCACAAGTGAGACAGCATTCAGAGATTCAGATTCAGAGATTCAGAGAGATTTATTTATCATTCACATCTCATGTGGTGGAACAAGATAATGTATGCAGGGTCCCAATTACCCTGCGTACATAATCTTGTTCCACCACATGGTATGCGAATCGCAGGTGACTAATGCTAATGAATAACATTTAACATTTTTTCATTTAAATTAATTTAAAGTGCAATGCATATGTATGCATTGTTGCATATGCATATGCATTGTTGGAAAAAATTGGTTGAAGATTATTATTGTTTACATGGTTTGACTACTGTTGTTTAATCTGATTGTTGGAGATAAGGGGCAGATATAATAAGATTTATTCTTCTTTCTGCTACCTTTCATTTTTTTTTACATTTTGTACACTATCATTATGAGATTGTCTTGTATTGTTTCTTTTGTAAAAAAAATGAACAAATTTAATAAACATAAACATAAACATAAACATATGGCTGTTACTAAATATATGTCACCAGTTCTTACAGCTGTTACACAAGTTTTGTACAGTAGCAAATAAGGCTAAATAAAAGGGATACGTTGTGACAAAGGAACATATATAAAATATCGACATCAGTATCGGTTATCGGCCAAATAAGTTTTAACATATCGGCATATCGGATATCAGCCAAAAATCCAATATCGTGCATCCCTACTTTGTAGGACTGAAATCTCTATTCATCGGTCAGGATGTTGGAGTAGCATCAGATTTCTATGAAGGTTTTTAGGCATAAATCAGCTCTTTGGTTGGGTCAAACAGAGCCAATGGACATTTCTAAACTGAGTTTCATTATTTTTAAAGGCAACTAGTGGCCGTAACATATGGTATCTGTCAAAAATGCAATGGATTTCTCATTAAGACATGAACTCCAAATCAATATGGTGCTTACATGTTTGGCAAAGTTTCCCTCGTGCTATCAAACTTGCTCCATGTGTTGCTACTAATCATTTGGCAGAGCAAGAGCTTCATCTTTCCTTCCACTCAAGCATTGCTTATTATGACGTTCAAGGATTACAGCAGCGCGTTTGCCTTCAGCCTTCAGCTCGCTGCTGCATAATATGAAGAGAAATGACCTACAAATTTAAAACTATGATTCTGAACTGACTTCAAAAACACAATCTGACAGGGCCATGTTTGTAAGGCTGGGTTGTACTAAAGGCCTAAAAAGTTTAAGCATTTCATTTGCTTTAGTTAAATCAAATGTCCAAGACTTTTAATTTTCTTAACAAAGATAATTGTATACTTTGCTCATGTCTACATTTCCTCTTGTGGTTCTACAGTTGAAATCTGTAATATTTTATGAAGCTTCAGGGTAATTGAGATACTCCTAAAATTATTTTACTGGCTACAGCTGCTGGTGACTACCGTAATTTCCGGACTATTGCACGCACCTGAATATAAGCCACGCCCACTACATTTAAAAAGAAAAAAAGTACATACTGTACATAGGCCGCACTTGTGTATAAGCCACAGGTGTCCCTGTTATAACATGAGTTTTTACACAGAAAGATTTAAAAACTTTTAATAAATATGTACCGTAACATACACAAATATGTCCAGTAATTTTTTTGTTTTTCTGATCAGTGCCTGTAACATGGCTGGTTGAAAAATAAATACAGTAGTCTACCAGGAAAAGTCACTGATCACTATCTTCATTCCTCCTGTGCACTAAAACCACTAAAGTTGTCTTCTTCAGTGTCAGAATTGAAGAGCCTCAGATAAATTTCATCACACATGTCCTGTTTCTCTTTTGATGTCGCTCTCAACTTCACTTTTGTCTTGAGGCAAATTTGCGATTAGATTTGATTTATGATACACACTTATTTCAAATGGCTGCAAATAATAATTTGTGTACAAAGAGGAGGGGAAACTCCCACGGAGAAACCAGCGGAAAACTTCCACAGTGAGGGAAAGGGGAGGAACAAATCCCCCCCCACCCCTCTCCACAATGGACTAAGGCTAAGGAAACCAAGTTTCCTTGGTCCATTGTGACCTTTTCGGTCATTTTATTGGTCAGTTTTTTAAAAACCTTTGTTTGAGAGTCTCGCTGATCATGAAGACCCATCCCCAAGAAAGCCGGGTATTGGGCGGCTATGTGAGCACCTGGGTGTGACGAGGCTGAATGTTTTGGCCACATGAAGCTCGTTAGCTCTTAAAAAAAATCCATAGATGCAACTTTGTATAAGCTGTGGTGTTCAAAGTGTGTGAAAAAAGTAGTGGCTTATAGGCCTGGAAATTACGGTAGTTGGCAATGTTGGCAAGGGAGTATCCAGAATGTCACATATATTTGTGCTGTTCTAAGTTTCTTTGCTTAAGTGGCAGATGCTTGCAGCCTTGTTGCAAGCATCTGTCTAGACTGGGCCATTGCAATGGTTTGTTATCTGGGTGTCCAAATACTTCTTTAGAACATCTTCAGTTGATCCAAAATGCTGCTGCCAGAGTCTTAACTGGAGTTAGTGGGAGAGATCATATCTCTCCAGTTTTAGCTTCTCTCCATTGGCTGCCTGTCAAGTCCAGCATTTAATTCAAAATCTTACTTCTAACCTACAAAGCCCTCAACAACCTAGTTCCATCTTATATCACAGATCTTATTGTTCCATATTTTCCTAACAGAGCCCTTCACTCTCAGACTTCAAGTTTACTTGTGGTTCCTATAGAGTTTCCAGAAGCAGAATGGAAGGAAGATCTTTCAGTTCTCAGGCTCCTCTCTGGTGGAACCAACTTCCAGTTTCTGTATGAGGCTGACACATTGTCCAGTTTTAAGACTGGGCTTATGACTTTCCTTTTTGATAAATCCTATAGTTTGTGTTGGCTCGGGTTTCGTGAGCTGTCCCTTATGCATCTATGCTTAGACTGCTGGAGGACAAATTGACCACACTTTTTCAATATACTACTTTCTTTACTTACACTGATCAACCTGTTTTGTAATTATTTTTTATATCCTAACGTGTTTTTGTCGTTCAGATTCACCTGCACCTACATCTGGACCTGTCATGTGTTCTTTGTTTCTCCTTTCTGTTCTCTCACACCAGCCGGTCAAAGCAGAGGACCTCTTGTCCTGAGCCTGGTTCTGCTGGAGGTTTCTTCCTTTTAAAAGGGAGTTTTTCCTTTCCACTTATAGAAAACTTTTGTGAATGTTCCTGTAAAGTGCTCTGAGACAACTTTTTTGTGATATGGTGCTATTTAAATAAACTTAATTTTTTTTCTTCTTTCGGTTTTTTCCCTGCGTTAGGGGTCACCACAGCAATCTAAACTTAATTGAAGTGCTTGAATTTTGAACACATTTTCTCTTACAATAATCATATAGTTGCTGACTGAAACTCATCTAGTTTTGTTGCAACACATCTCAAGAGCACAACTACACAACAGCTGTGTTTAGATCTAAAAAAAATAAAAACTATAACACAGACAGCAAAGATAATTATTAACTGGTCTAAATCTGTTTGTTTTTACTTCATAAGTGGCTTCTGCAACGGGGCTTGAAAAAGTGTGCATGACCTAAAATACAATTTTTTAAATTATACACATAAAAGTAATGCTGCAATGTGATTTTTAAAAGTTGGCCCTGAAGAAAATGAAGCTTTGCAGTTCGTTGAGCACTTGGCTGGAAACATTCAGAATTCAGTGAAACTGCAACAAATCTGTGAGTGTTTTTGTGCAATTCTGGGTCACCAGATCGTCTCCAACAGTTGCAGTTCGACGAAATAATGAGAACACTGCGGATCCCTGACTGTCTGAAAGAATCCTCAGCGTTGGACTGAACAGCAACAACTAACTTGTAAACACATTTGATATATTCTCCAGAGAGGTGTTGTTTGCAAATCTGTGCAAAGTGTTGGAACATTTCTCAGCTTTTGTTTTAGACAAAGTATCACAGTGACTTCAGCTGTTTGCTCTTCATTTAACTGTTAAATGTGTAGAACCTCGGGTTTATCTGTGTGTGATATCAGAGAAAAAGCCCTCTTGTATCTCTAATGTTCTAGATGAATGTTTCCATCAGCTATAAAACAAATAAACGTACATTTTGTTCAACCTAAAAAAGTGAGAAGATGTCAAATGCATTTTTATCAACTCTGTGCAGTGGTTGTGAGTATTTATGCATGAAATATGAATCCAAATGTGACGTTTATGGTCTAACAATATTTTATGTGATTTATTTTCATTATTTTGCAGCTATGAAAATAAAGCACATACTCATGCAGTTGGAGAAAGTTGGACACTCACACACCAGAAATCTTATGTCCTGTGAGTCACCGCAGCTTCACTCGATCCTGCAGTTAGAATCCTTCCATCTCAGCCATGTTGGAAAGATAACATCGCCATAAAATAAAATCCTGGAGAAGAGTTGAGTTGAACCCTAACATTTCATGAAGGATTGGCAATAGATGTTATTATCTGATAAGTTAAAACTATGTACTGCATTCAGCACAAATCATAAGATGTAGGAACATGCGGAACATCTACTCTGAACATTAACAGGAAAACTGTAGAAGTATGGTCCTTACACACAATAGATTTATATAGATCTATTTTGTTTCCCAACAATGTGGTGTTTTTGTTTGTTTAGTTTTTTCACATGTACTAAAGAAGCAGCATTTCCTGTGAAAATGCAGTGTGAATGATTATCGCTGAAAAACTTGCTGAAAAACATGCTGAAATGTAGCTGAAAGGGAAGAACAATTAAGCAAAAAGAACACAAATTTGCTAAATTACATTTAAATACTGTATGGATAAATGAGCACAAGGATTAGGAAATTAGCTTAAAAAAGATTAATTGAGCAAAAAAAATACTGAAAAGGAGCTAAATAGTATAGCTGAAAGAGCATAAAAACCAAAAACTAGCAGAAAAAAGCTGAATGGAGCATGACAAGATGAAAATAACACAAATAACTTGAATTTATCTGAACACAGCTGAAAATAGCTAAAAGTGCAAAAAAGATAGCTGAAAAGTTGGAACAAGCTTAAATTAGCAGAAGAAAGCATGAAACATGTTTGCCTATTTATGTCTAAAGAAGGAGAAATGAGCACAAAAAAAAAAATCAAAATTATTTGAAAAATGCTGAAATTGGCAACAACAACAAAAAAACACCAGCTGAAAAGTAGCCAAAATAGCAAGAACCTTAAGTTACCAGAAGGAAGTGGAGAAAGCACATTTTAGCTGAATTAGGCTGAAAAAAGTTTAACTTATTGCAAAAATCTGGAAGTAGCTGAAAAAGCTCAAATTAGCATAAACCAGCTAAAAAGTAGCTGAAATAGCAGAAAAAGCTTAAACTTGCTGATCTGAAAGGAGCATAATAAGCTGAAATTAGCAGAAACAAGTAAGAAACACAAAAACTGAAAGTTATGCACCATAAGTCATGTTCCCTGAAGGAAGGGAACGAGGTGCAACATACTTGCTATGGGAATTGCGCCCCCGCGCGATTACCTGAAGGAATATACTCACGCCTTTACGGCTAGGGGCGTCACCGCCGCGCCAGAGGCCCCGCCCTCTGGGTACTTAAGCGGCTTGCGCCCCTCCATCTTTCTCCAAAGTTGCACTTCACCGAGCTTTCAGCATTGAAAAGGGCCAGCTATGTTGCACCTCGTTCCCTTCCTTCAGGGAACATGAGTTATGGTGCATAACTTTCAGTTCCCTTTCAGTCTGGTCTCTCAGTGCAACATACTTGCTATGGGAACGTAATCCATTCACGCCCTTGAAATGCTCAGTAAAATGCATGCTAGAGTGAACATCTGCCTTTGACCAACAGGCATCTCAAGGCTACTTTCTACTGTGTGTTAGAAAGGACAGCCTGAGTGACGTCACCCGCAGTAACATCCAAACTGTAATGCTTTGCAAAAGTATTTAATGAGCTCCAATTTGCAGCAGCACAGATGTCTATGACTGGCACACCCTTAAATAATGACCAGGAAGTGGCCAAGCCCCTAGTGGAGTGAGCATGCACTCCAGAAGGTACCTGTTGACCTTTGCTACTGTAGGCCCTTTTAATGGCCTCAGTCACCCAATGTGAGAGGCGTTGTTTTGATAGGGCTCTCCCGGTAGCAGGTGCTGCAAAGCAGACGAACAGTTGGTTTGTTTTCCTCCATTCTGCTGTTCTCTGCATGTAGGTGTGTAAAGCCCTCACTGGGCAGAGAGCCTGTAGCCTTTCCTGTTCCTGAGTGAGGACAGGAGCAGGTGGAAAGGAGGAGAGATCAAAATCTAGACTCCTATGTTTCAGAGTCAAGACCTTGGGAGTGTATGTGGGATTAGGCCTTAGTGTGACCTTTGACCCATCAGGGGCGAATCTGGTACACATTGGATGTACAGACAATGCGTGGAGGTCACCCACATGTTTCGCCGAGCAAAGTGCCAGGAGTAGAGCAGTTTTATAAGATAGTAAGTCTATCTTAACCTTGCTCAGTGGCTCGAATGGAGGGTCACAAAGAGCCCCCAGGACCAGGCCAAGATCCCAACCAGGGGTCAGGGTCCTGCTGGGTGGTTTAGTCCGAAGGACACCTCTCATAAATCTTATTATGATTGGATGTGCTCCGGGTATCTTGTGTCCCCAGCCTTCGTGACAGGCTGAAATCGCTGATAGGAAAACTTTTTTAATCATTGAATAAGAACAACCTTTTTCCAGTAAATCCTGAAGGAAAGTCAGGACTTGAGCCAAGTTGCATGCATAAGAAATAATATTTCTTTCTGAGCACCAGGCTTC
The DNA here is from genome assembly GCA_038048925.1 of Garcialebias charrua. Classification (NCBI taxonomy): domain Eukaryota; kingdom Metazoa; phylum Chordata; class Actinopteri; order Cyprinodontiformes; family Rivulidae; genus Garcialebias; species Garcialebias charrua. The sequence goes on along the minus strand of JBBPBX010001591.1, from coordinate 2,204 downwards.
AAAAATGCGCCACTTTTGTGCGTATAAAGATAGTGTTGAACCAACACGGGCATTTTGTATGGTCAATACCAATTTTTCTTGCAAGCCTGATGCCATCAACCTGTTCTTTTCAACCAACAAGCTGAGACTTTTGGCAGTTCCTGGCCTAAGTGGTTGTATTGCCCCTTCTGGTGACACAGAGGCTGTTAACCCCTGGGGGTCAACCAGATTGGGAAGGTTTCCCTGCTGATGTGCTCCCAAGTTACCCTGTTCAGGGTTAATTGAGGGCCAATGTAACCTGTCAACTTTATTCGACAGGTTTGGAGCGGAAAAAACATTTTCCTCCTCCAATTTTGGAGTCCTGTTGTGAGGCTGCGAGTTATGTAAACGAGCAGATCTCCTAACTCCAATCCGTTCCCTGGGATGGTCCAGTTCACTGGTCCTTGGCTTTAATGGAGTGTTCGTACCAGGTAAACCGACCGAGGTCCGTGTGTCACCCTCTGGGGAAATTATTTTTGAAAGCAGTTTTGGATCAGCACGCAACGGGAGGATACATGCTGTCTGAGTACTGCTCGGGCATTGCATGTCCCTCATTAATAACAAAGGAGCAGCTGCACCGTGAGAGCGTGGGAATGTTCCTTTTGGTTTGGCAGACTTTAGATTATTTGATGATAAAGAGCTCAGTCCCTCTTGGAAAACAGGAAGAGATATCTGATTCGGCTCTGACATGTTTTCATCCACAACAGGCTGAACACAGTCATTGTTATGGAGGTGTGAAATTTGTAGCTGCCTGAAGGCGTCTGATAAAGCCCTCCCGTTGTCAGACTCTGTCAGCTTGCCTCTCTGAGGCGTGGACATGTCACGTGATCGTCTGGTTAGTGTATTGGCTCTCCCCTTGTTCACAATGGAACTGGGGCTTGAGCACATGACCCTCCCCACCTGTCTTCCTGAGAGGTGTGGGGGGGGGGGGGGGTTCGCAGACGCCTCTGTGTCTGCTCATTGCAGAGGCACTCTGCTAGGGTTTATCAATTATGCTAATACCCCGTGGGCCGTGAGAGAGAGGGGGAAAAAGGCCCTCTCTCTTTATGACGGCTTCCAGGTCAGAAAGACCTGATTTGTGTTGTTGTTTTTTTTTTTTTTTGTCAATAAAACAGAGAGGAGCTGTTTCATGAACTTTATTCGTGCTTATGTGCAATGACGTACATGATTTTATGTCACTCACAGCAGAGAAAGCATGATTTGTGCATGCTGTAAATAAACCAGCTGATTGTACTGTGTTACAAGCAAAGTCTGGACATGAAGGGATCATTCCCGTTACCACGTGGGCGGGTGACCCTGTAATGTGGGAAAGTGGACCTGGTTCATCAGGCACGTTACCGTCTGTTGTCACGATTCGCCGAGGAGGCCCTATACTTGGTCGCCTGGCGGGGGACAAACCTGTTTTTGCTCCATGCGTGCTCGGTACAAGGTGGGCCCTGCAGGGGTCTTTGCCTGGACTCCTCCTCATATGCTGGCCGCTTCTGCGGTGGGGCACGGGTTGCAGAGTGGTGCCGAGACTGCGTAGGTCTGCTACCAGCAGACTCCCTTGGGGGGGCGAAGCTTCTCTGGGGAATGCCCACCCGGAGAGCTTCCGCCTGTTTGCGTCTTTGGTCCAGCTTGGTCTGAATTCGCTCCAAAGCTTGACCAAATAATCTCGCCGGCTCTATCGAGTGGTGGATAAAAGGCACCTTCTGTCCCTCCAGGAAATCTGTCAAAGTTATCCAGAGGTGGTGGATCGCGATGACCACTTCCACCATCCCTCTGCCCTGTGCAATAGCAGCTGTCCTCATCATACGGAGTACAAAGTCTGTTGCTCTGCGGGCTTCATCCAGCAAGTCGGCAGCCGCCTGCTTGTCTGTTGTTGTTTGGAGCTGTTGCAACTTTTCCGCTAGGTAAGCCTGCATTAACGCGGACGCGTTCATGGCGCATGCCACGAGTCCCTGAGCTCTGTAGCATTTCTCGAGTAGAGACGCTGAGGCTCGACAAGCCTTGCTGGGAAGAGTTGGTTTTGTTCCTGATGATTTAGGAGCCAGGTGAGACGCTAGTATGTCCTCGATCTGAGGCACGTTAGCTATTCCCACTTCAATCCATCCCATCCACGTCGAGGAACTGTGAGAGGGGGAGAAGCATAGGGGCTCATGGCTGAGTCCAGGTGCGCGTTAGTTCTGTCAGAAAGTCCGGGAACA
>JBBPBX010001590.1:51108-100539 GCA_038048925.1 Garcialebias charrua | reverse complement strand
TATATATATATGTATATATATATGTATATGTATATATATTTATATATATATATATATGTATGTATATATATATGTATATGTATATATATTGTATATACATATGGTATTTCTGTTTTTATTTGTCAGTTTTGGTCCTCCAATAAATGTCAACACTTCTGCTTGTCTTGGACAAATGTTTTCTATTACACTTGATTTAAGGCTGGTCTCATCTGTATTTGATAGAGAAAGATAAAAACAAATGTTTCATATTTGAAATGGAAGCGTATTTGTTGTAATTATTTTTAGGAAAATGGTGAACTTGGCATTCTTAGTGGAGACAGGGAACAATATTTGGAAATGTTAGTTTACTTAAATTGCTATTTTAAGTTCAATTGCTGCCTTAAAATCTTAGAGTTAAATGAACTCAAAAAGGGAATTGGTATGTCAGTTTAACTTTAACATGAGAGTTGAAAGTATATACCGGGTATACAGTAATTGTTTGTTACTTAAACAAATGAAAACAAGTTTTTATGAATGGATAATGTAACTTTGCAAGTTGTTTAAACTCAGAGTATGAAGTTCATACAACAAGTACCGGTAAACATTAATTAAACAAGGGTATAACTTAGTTATTTGAGTTCAAATAGAAAATGATTGTAATTTTAATAGACAAGAGTACCGGTACTCAATTTTTGGAGAATGAATAACGTTCTATAGTTAGTCATTTCAACTTATGGTATCATATTTAAACAATGACTTATCATAAATTGGGCTACTTTTCTAGCTTGCCATCCTAAGTTGGAAAAAAAAAACATTATTTGAAGTTGTGTTAACTTGTTTTTAAGGCAGCTTTTGAACTCAAGTTAAGTTTAACCACCCTATTTATTTTAATAGTGTAGTCATTTCAAGTTTGTTCTACTTGATGTATTTACCGGTAAACATTATCAGCTGCTTAAGATTTTTTGTAAGTTTTGTTTCATGTGCTTTGATTAATACAAAGTCAACAGTTCTGAGTACATGTATTCTGTACTTGGATCAAGGGCAACAAACTAATAAAATTTGATTTTTGTTACCTTTAAAAATGTCTCATCTTGTACTTAAATTTTTGAGTTCTGTTAACTAACTTTCCTGGGTTAAAAAGTGAAAACTTTAAAGTCTTGATAAATGAAAAAAGGGGCTTCGTTTTGTCCTGGTATAGAGTAGGGAGAACAGTACAGCATAGTTTGTGGATAACAGACGAGATGAAGTACCTAGAGAACCCATGCATGTACACGGAGAACATACAAACACATGCAGAAAGACCCCTGGCTGGGATTTTAACACCTGCAACAGTACTACCAACTGCGCCATTGTGCAGCCTCAAAACTGTAAATTTACTCAGAACCCAATTTTAGGTATTTTGCAGCTTCACAATAAATTATTTTCATGTGTTCAATGTTAAACTGGTTAGATGTATGGAGTCTTTTTGGAGCTGGTATACAAGTTTTTAGCTACTTCTCTCAATTCATGATAAATAAAGGTTCTGGACCAAATTAGTCCACCTCCGATATGAGTAACATAAACGGATGTGGGCCGGATGAAGCATTCCATGAACGGGTCCAAAACGGATCCGGGCCGGATGAAACATTCCATGAACGGGTCCAAAACGGATCCGGGCCGGATGTACCCAAAAACCCTCTTTAATGAGTGGATCCGGATAGGGTCCGGACCATATCCGATCTGGATCTGTGATCCGGATCCGAATCGGATCCGATCCGGTGTGCAAGTGGACTCCGATCCGGATCCGTTTTAAGCATCCGTTTCGGATCCTACGGTAGATCCGGAACGGAACCGGTCCGGAATCCGTTTGCTATCAGGGTTAGAACCAGCAACTGAATTTAATTTTAAAACATTAAGTCTTGCATTAGTTGCTGCCAACTCCGTTTCCAAGTCTAATTTTTCCTTTTCTTGTCTTAGTTTTTCTTTTTCTTGTCTTAGTTTTTCCTTTTCTTGTCTTAGTTTTTCCTCGTGAGCTTCGATCAGATGTTTTTTGTTCATTGCAGTGACTCTCTCCATGAGCGCTGCCTTTTCAGCTGCAGCTTTAATGCGAGCAGAAGAAGTAGATGAAGCCCGAGACTGTTGTGAAGATGTTTTTGAACGTGGCTTTACACTTGAAATATTAGAGACACTGTCTTCAGGATTTATTTCGTCCAGATCTCCAACAACTTGATCATCACCAACATTTATTTCTTGTTCATTATATGGATCTCCTGCTTCATGCAACCAGGCCTTTACATTGTCCTTAAATTCAGAGAATGCCACCACCTTAGACTGAAAATACACCATTTGCCTTTTCACTTCTTCTTCTGATAATGGCAAACTTAAGAGGGATTCATGTAAATCGGTTGCATCTTGATAGCACTTAATAAACTCGACAAAGTCAGAAGACACCTTTTTAACATTTTCTTGTGACGTCATTAATGCAGAGATTTCCTTGATCAATTTTGAAGCTTGCTTGCACTTTAAACTTCGTTTTTCTTGACATGTTTTTATATAAAACTCCAAGCCCTTTGGTGTAAATTTGATGATTCTTTTCTCTTGTGGCACCTGAGTGTCATCCTCTTGTTTGCTCTTAACGTCAGACATTTTTGTGTCATCCTCTTGTTTGCTCTTAACATCAGACATTTTTGTGGTCTTGAATTATTTCACAAAGTCCAAAGCTGAATAGCATATTGAGAGTCCATGATGGCATAAAGCACAAACACACCTCTTCTTTAAAGATGTTGACTTGAGTGGGCAAACATTTCCAGGATGGGCGTAGGCACAAGTCTTGATCCAATTATGCATCAATTTGTTGTATCAAACTCTTTTTTTCAGTCTTTGCAGTGAAATAATGTTAAACTCCAATAGTTTCACCGTTTTCCTTTACGGCTTTAAACAATATTGTCACATACCAGCTTTGAGGAATGAGTGATGTTGGCTTTCCAGGCCTGATGCAGCAAGTTGCTTGATTTCTTCAAAAAACAACAACTTTTGTGATGGTAATCCTTGAGATCCGTGAATCCTTCATGTCAATTGATGAGGGATAAATCCTTTTAATCCACAGGCAGGTTCCTTACTTGATCCATGGGGATGGTTTTTACTTTTGTAGTGGCAATTGTTTGCCTCACCAAACATCCAATATGTCCATTGAAGCCACTACTAAGGCACTGGGGTCTAGTTTCTCAACGCAGGCAAAATGATGGTTCAAGGTCCAAACTTGTTGATTTTTCTTGATGATTTATTGTCTCTTTCAACAAACAATTACAAGCTTCAAACATTTCTTCTCCCTTGCCATCCCTCTTGCTCTGGTAAAAACCATAGGCCCCAAACCCAAATGCATCATGGTCCTCACCAGGCACTTCCACTTATAGAAAATTGGACCAACCCACATTACCTCCTGTCAATCAAAAACAAATATATAAACTAAACAAATTACTAATAAACAAACTTATGCTAAACAATTAGTTAATCAAAAAATACTTATTTAAATGAAACAAAACAAAGTAAGCCAATTACAAACTAAATTCAAAGACCCAACAAAAAATAGACAAATAGCTCCTACACCCACAATCTGGTAGACATCTGGAGACTGCTAAATCCTAGCGGAAGAGATTATTCTTTCTTTTCTGCAGTTCATAAATCCTATTCTAGGATTGATTACTTCCTGTTGGACGCTAGACTGTTGTCATCAGTATCAGGATGTAAATATCATAATATTCACATATCAGATCATGCACCAATATGTTTGAATCTTAAATTAGATGGCGTGAAGGGTAGAAACAACTGGCGCCTAAACAATACTTTGCTAAAGGATGAGGAATTTTGCTCCTACATCTCAAATGAAATCAAATTGTATTTGAGTTCTAATGATACTGGTGATGTAGATGACTCAACACTTTGGGAAGCTATGAAGGCGGTCCTCAGGGGAAGTATTGTATCATACGAAGCGGCGAAGAACAAGGAGTCTAAGTTGAGGTTGAAAGAATTAGACGACCTGTTGACTAGTTTGGATGCCTCATATAAAGTGCAACAGAGTTCAGAGATGTTAAAGAGAATAACAGCCTTGCGTTATGAATACAACTCCATTTTATCAAGAGATGTATCTAAATTGTTGACACAAGTTAAACAAAGATGGTTCGAGCTGGGCGACAAGCCACATAAACTACTAGCTCGGCAGCTTAAACAGTTGCAGGCATCGAGAGCAATACACCGAATCAAGCTCGAAGACGGGACTCTTCTCACAGACCCAGATAAAATTAATGACAGCTTTAAAGACTTTTACGCTAAAGTTTATCAATCGCAGGGAAAATTGGACGTTGAAAAAATGGAGAGGTTTTTTGGAGGCCTAAATCTGCCAGGTCTGGCGACGGACTCAGCGGAAGTGCTGGAGACTCCTATAACTCTACGTGAGATTGAGTCTGTCATTTCTGCTTTTCCTAATAATAAAGCACCAGGTCTTGGGGTCCAGGTCTTGGGCAGCACGGTGGCACAACTGGTAGAGCTGTTGTCTCTCAGCGAGAAGGTTGCCGGTTCAAATCCCGGTCCGGGGCCTTTCTGGGTGGAGTTTGCATGTTCTCCCCGTGCATGCGTGGGTTTCCTCCGGGTACTCCGGTTTCCTCCCACAGACCAAAAAACATGCTTGTTAGGCTGATTGGTGACTCTAAATTGACCCTAGGTGTGAGTGTGAGAGTGGATGGTTGTTTGGTGTGAGTGAGACAGGTCCCTCTTGTAAATGAGTCCCCGTGACTCAACGAGGCTAGCCTGTATAAAAAAAGGTTGAATGAATGAATGAATGAATGACGGGTTCAGCATGGAGTTTTTCAAAACGTTCAGCTCCGCACTGTCGCCTCTACTTCTGCGTTTGTTAAATCACTCTAGGCAAATAACTAAACTTCCTCCCACGTTATACAATGCCAATATTTCACTCATCCTGAAACCAGGCCGAGACCCGGGATCCATATCATCCTATCGCCCAATTTCCTTGTTACCCGTAGAAACCAAAATTCTTGGGAAAATCCTTGCCAACAGGCTCAGAACACATATAGGTTCAATCATACACCAGGATCAGACTGGCTTTATGCCGGGTAGACACATGTTTTTTAACCTACGACGCCTTTTCAATATATTATACTCGGACCAGACAGACAAGGCCTTAATTATGTCATTAGATGCACAGCGAGCATTTGATCAAGTTGAATGGCCGTATATGATGTATGTCCTCAACAAGTTTGGTTTCGGGCCTCAGTTTGTAAAATGGATTGAAATAATTTACTCACAACCAATGGCTTCTGTTATTACTAACCAAAATATTTCTAGTCCTTTTGCTATTCACAGAGGGACTCGCCAGGGCTGCCCGCTCTCTCCGTTTCTTTTTGCAATTGCTATTGAACCCCTGGCTGCCAGCATTAGGCAAGACCCTGAAATATTACCCATCGAAAAGTTTGGTCATAAACATCACATCTCGCTCTATGCCGATGACATACTCTTGTACATTTCGGAACCGCAGGCTTCAATGTCTCCCCTTTTAAAGAAGATTAAAACATTTGGCAGCTTCTCCGGATTCTCCATTAATTGGGATAAGAGTGTAGTAATGCCACTCTCATCCGAAGAAGATCTGACCTTTTTGAGAGAAACGTCTTTTCAGATAACCCATAAAAACTTCAAATATTTGGGGGTGACGATAACAAGGAGACCGGAGGATCTCTTACAACTGAATTGGCAGAATAAAATTATGCAACTTAAGCAGAATATAGATTTTTGGAAGACTCTCCCTCTATCTATGGTCGGAAAAATTAATGCAATTAAAATGGTTGTATTGCCACGGTTTCTTCATCTATTCCTTTCTGTTCCATGTTTTATAAGTATGTCATACTTCAAACAGTTAGACTCCATCATTATTCCCTTTATCTGGGAGTACAGGAATGTTAGAATTTCCAAAAAACATCTATGCAAAACAAAAGCGATAGGAGGATTTTCATTGCCAGATTTCAAATTATATTATTGGGCTTCTCACCTATCCATTATAGCATGGTGGAAGAAAGGCCCGCACCAGTCTCACAATCTCTGCCCTGCTTGGCTATCCTTAGAACAACGACATTGTCATAAAACGTCTTTGGCTGCCCTCCTTAATAGCCCTACTAAAATTAAAAAAAAGCTTTACAATAATAATCTGGTTATTGGCAATACTATAAGAATTTGGAAACAGATACGGAGTTATATAAAAGCTCCGGCAGTCTACTTGGACGCTCCCATTTGCGAAAACCACTCTTTTGTTCCGGGTCTCAGCGATGTCGGTTTCCAGATGTGGAAAATGAAGGGTATCCATAAGGTGGGGGATCTGTACGTTGATGGCACGCTTGCGTCCTTTACTCAGTTGAGCTCTGTATATGATGTTCCATGGTCGGGATTCTTTCGTTTTCTACAGATTAGGGACTACGTTAGTAAAAATATATCAAATTTTAGAACTCTTACAAGACATGAGACTCTGGAGGCAATAAATAACGGCTGGCGTTAGTTGAGGAGCTACAGAAGGAAGTAATGGGGTTGAGACAATCACTGGAGTTCACCCAGGAACAGGTAGCATCTCTAGCTAATGAAAACATCGAGCTAAAGGTAACAGTTGGACAGCTTAAAGATCAGATGTTGCAACTTTCCGGGGATAATAAAAAATTTAAAGAGTCAGTATTAGATATCCAAGCCAGAAGTATGCGGGATAATGTTATTTTCTCTGGGATTCCGGAGGGGGTGGAGGAGAATCCGGAGGCCTTGGTTCGGGACTTCTTTCAAAAACAGCTAAAGTTGCCGAGTGAAACCATTAAAGCAATTACTTTTCATCGAGTTCACCGCCTCGGGGCTAAACGGCCTGGGAACACTAGACCGCGCCCGATAATAGCTAAATTCGAACATTATAAACAAAAGGAACAGGTTAAAAGCCGGGGTAGGGAACTACGTGGGACAAATTTTAGCATGAACGATCAATATCCTGCAGAAATCCTGAGCAGAAGGAAAGTTCTATTCCCGATAAGAAAGAAAAATATAAGCGAAGGAATAAGAGCTAACATCTCTGTGGATAAACTCTATATAAACGGTCAGCTGTTTAGAGATCCAGAAGCTACTCCTTGGCTTTATTAGCCATATGATCAAGGTAAGAACTATATCGGTTGCTAATATTGATTAATATTATTAAATATAGTATTTGTTAATATTACTTACCAGATATATTTAATTTTTTTTCAGCACAGCTCGGTGGTGGGACACACTCAGATAGTGGTGATACACAAGGTGGGATGACACTTGATGTGGTAAGAGGGTGTTTTTGTTGTTTTTTCTTATCTGAATTATGTTTCCATGTATATCATTTCTCTTTGTTTTCTTGTCTATATTTTTCTAACTCAACAATTATCAGCGCACAAGCACAAGGGTTCACACACGTCTTTGTATATCCATACAATTACTTTATGAATGAAAACTTCCCTGATTCATTTTCAAAAGAAACAGCAATTACTTTATTTAAAAATCATATATAGTTATTCATTAAGGAATATGTTTTTGTCTGGATCTATTGTTATCTTTTATATTTGTGATAGTGGGTGTGGTATAGATTTATTATCATTAGCACAAGTATGGGTTCTTTAGGGTTTGTCACATGGAACATTAATGGAGCCGGTAGCCAACATAAAAAATATAGGATTTTTAATCAGATTAAAAGATTAAAGGCAGATGTTGTATTACTCCAAGAAATTCATAAATTGGCCTCAACTGTAGATGAGCTAAAATCTTCAGAGTTTCCTAATGTATTCTCAGCCTGTTATAATTCTAGACAAAGAGGGGTAGCAATTTTAATACATAAAAATGTTAACTTCACAGTATTAGATCAGGTTATAGACCCACACGGTAGATATATAATATTAAAGTTATCAATATTTAGACAAAATTATTGTATAGTTAGCATATATGGGCCAAATGTAGACGACGCTTCTTTTTTTCATGACTTTTTTTCCACTCTATCAAAGCACATGGATTCCTCACTGGTAATGGGAGGTGATCTCAACTTTGGTTTCAATGACAAAATAGACAGACTGAATACAGTGGGAACTCAACGCAGTTGGCAATCTATAAATATAGTTAAACAGTATATGAATGATTATGGACTCTGCGATGCATGGCGTTCTTTTCACCCTGATAGCAAAGAATATTCTTTCTTTTCACATGTGCATCACTCATATTCTCGTATAGATTATTTCATAGTAAGCAATTCATTGCTGACCAACATTTCAGACACTAAGATCCACACCATTGCTGTCAGCGATCATGCACCAGTTACTCTATATTTAGATTATAAAAAAGAAACTAGAAAAAATATAAATTGGAGATTCAATACATCACTGCTTCAAGAAGAAGAATTTTTGCAATATTTTAAAATAGAATGGGCATCATATTTAGAGTTGAATGATTTGCCAGGAACATCAGCATGTACACTTTGGGAGGCTGGGAAAACAGTTATGAGAGGTAAAATAATATCCTATTCAACAAATAAAAAGAAAAAAGAAAATAAACGTATTGAGGAATTAGAGAAATCCATTAAACTATTAGAAGGTCTACAAGAAGAGGAAACACAGCAAAAACTACGCAAAGTAAAATTAGAACTAAATGAAATTATTGATAAGAAAAATAAATTCTTGATACAAAGACTTAGATTAGATAATTTTGAATACGGTAATACAAGCCCAAAACCAGAAAAGTTGGCACGTTGTGCAAATCGCAAATAAAAACAGAATACAATGACTTGCAAATCTTTTTCAACCCATATTCAACTGAATAGAATGCAAAGACAATATATTTAATGTTCGAACGGAGAAACTTTATTTTGTTTTGCAAATAACCATTAACTTAGAATTCAATGGCAGCAACACATTGCAAAAAAGTTGGCACAGGGACATATTTACCACTGTGTTACATCGCCTTTCCTTTTAACAACACTCAGTAAACGTTTGGGAACTGAGGAGACCAATTTTTGAAGCTTTTCAGGTGGAATTCTTCCCCATTCTTGCTTGATGTACAGCTTAAGTTGTTCAACAGTCCGGGGTCTCCGTTGTCGTATTTTACGTTTCATAATGCGCCACACATTTTCAATGGGGGACAGGTCTGGACTGCAGGCAGGCCAGGGGAGGACCCGCACTCTTTTGCTACGAAGCCACGCTGTTGTAACACGTGCAGAATGTGGCTTGGCATTGTCTTGCTGAAATAAGCTGGGGCGTCCATGAAAAAGACGTCGCTTGGATGGCAGCATATGTTGCTCCAAAACCTGTATGTACCTTTCAGCATTAATGGTGCCTTCACAGATGTGTAAGTTACCCATGCCTTGGGCACTAATGCACCCCCATACCATCACAGATGCTGGCTTTTGAACTTTGCGCCTATAACAGTCCTGATGGTTCTTTTCCTCTTTGGTCCGTAAGACACGACGTCCACAGTTTCCAAAGACAATTTGAAATGTGGACTCATCAGACCACAGAACACTTTTCCACTTTGCATCAGTCCATCTCAGATGAGCTCGGGCCCAGCAAAGCCGGCGGCGTTTCTGGATCTTGTTGATGAATGGCTTTTGCTTTGCATAGTAGAGCTTTAACTTGCACTTACAGATGTAGCGACGAACTGTAGTTACTGACAGTGGTTTTCTGAAGTATTCCTGAGCCCATGTGGTGATATCTTTTACACACTGATGTCGGTTTTTGATGCAGTACCGCCTGAGGGATCGAAGGTCACGGGCATTCAATGTTGGTTTTCGGCCTTGCCCCTTACGTGTAGTGATTTCTCCAGATTCTCTGAACCTTTTGATGATATTACGGACCGTAGATGGTGAAATTCCTAAATTCCTTGCAATAGCTCGTTGAGAAAAGTTGTTCTTGAACTGTTCGACAATTTGCCCACGCATTTGTTCACAGAGTGGTGACCCTCGCCCCATCCTTCTATGTGGATGACTGAGCATGTCAAGGAAGCTGCTTTTATACCCAATCATGGCACCCACCTGTTCCCAATTTGCATGTTCACCTGTGGGATATTCCAAATAAGTGTTTGATGAGCATTCCTCAAATTTCTCTGTCTTCTTTGTCACTTGTGCCAGCTTTTTTGAAACATGTTGCAGGCATCAAATTCCAAATGAGCTAATAATTGCAAAAAATAACAAAGTTTACCAGTTCGAACGTTAAGTATGTGGTCTTTGCAGTGTGTTCAATTGAATATAGGTTGAAAAAGATTTGCAAGTCATTGTATTCTGTTTTTATTTGCGATTTCCACAACGTGCCAACTTTTCTGGTTTTGGGCTTGTAAATCAGGGAGCTTTTTAGCTAATCAACTTAAATTAAACAAAGAAAAAACATATATATTTGGTATTAAAGATAAAGATGGAAATATAATTCATGATGAGGGAAAAGTAAACAATGTTTTTAAAGATTTCTATAAAACTCTATACACTCCACAAATAAATCCATCTAATGAGGATATTAATGAATTCTTAGAGAAAGTAACACTCCCAAAACTAGATATTAGTCAATCATCAAAACTAGACTCACCATTAACTTCAGATGAGCTCCATGAAGCAATTAAAAGCATGCCTAATAAGAAATCGCCAGGTCCTGATGGATATCCAGTAGAATACTATAAAAAGTTCTGGGATATACTGGAACCAATATTTTATAGAGTGCTACTTGAGTCAGAAGAAAATGGCAGGCTACCAACACATATGAATTCAGCCAACATTAGTCTCTTATTAAAGCCAGGCAAAGACCCAGTATTACCTACGAGTTATCGTCCAATCTCTCTCATTAATGTTGATGTTAAAATAATTTGTAAAGTCTTATCTAAAAGACTAGAGAAGATAACTCCTGTTATTATACATCCAGACCAAACCGGATTCATAAAAGGAAGACACTCAGACACAAATACACGAAGATTATATAATGTAATAGAGTATTCGTATTTTAAAAATATTGAAACAGCTATTTTTTCTTTAGATGCTGAAAAAGCATTCGATAGAGTAAATTGGAATTTCTTATTTGCTACCTTAAATAAATTTGGATTTGGGGATTACTTCATTAACTGGTTAAAAATATTATATAGTTCACCAACAGCGTGTGTCAGGACAAATAATCAATTATCTTCAAGCTTCTGTTTACAGAGGGGCACCAGGCAAGGTTGTCCACTTTCACCAGCATTATTTGCTATTTTTATTGAACCGTTAGCAGCAGCAATAAGGCAAAGTGTTGATATTAAAGGCATAAAGGGTAGAAACATAGAACATAAAATGAGTCTTTATGCTGACGATGTTTTGCTTTTTCTTGAGAACTCAGGAAACTCAATATCCAATGTTATCAAGTTAATAAACTCATTTTCAAAAGTTTCTGATTATTCTATAAACTGGACAAAATCTACAGTGCTTCCGATAAATTGTGTGTTTAATAATTCTCTTAATGAAAGACTACAATCAGGTAATATTAAATATTTAGGTGTTAATATCTCTCCTAAATTGGAGGATTTAATAAAATTAAATCATATCCCATTATTAAAGAAAATTGAAGACGATCTTACTAGATGGAGATCTCTACCCATATCACTTATGGGAAGAGTTGCCTCAGTAAAAATGATGGTGCTGCCGAGAATAAATTATTTATTCTCAATGATTCCAAATAAACCTTCAAATGAATGGTTTAAGTCCCTGGACTCTTCTATATCTAAATTCCTTTGGAACAATAAAACTCCGCGTATTAGTTTAAAAACATTACAAAAATCTAAAGATACCGGAGGATTAGAACTTCCAAACTTTTATTACTACTATTTAGCAAACAGATTACAATATATATCAAAGTGGTTAAAACCGAATGCACTAGATGAAACTTGGATAGATATAGAACAAACTTTATGTAATAATATTAGGATTTCAGATCTACCATTTATCAGTACAGATTTAAAAAGACATGTCTGCTTTAAGAGCATCAATATTAGCTCATCTCTGACAGCATGGTGGGAGTATCTGAAAATGACAAAGTCTTCACTACTCCCATGTAGACATACACCTCTCTGGAACAATCCTGACATTCAACAAGAAAATAATATGTTAAATTTCCCAGGTTGGAGAATGAAAGGTATTGAATGTCTGGAACACATATTTGAGGGTATAGACTTTATTCCATTTAATAAATTAATAATACAATATGACATTGATAATAAATATTTCCTACAATACCAACAAATTAAGTCAATTGTAAAAAAGAAATTTAAGCTTAATAAAACATTGTTGGAAACCCCAACATGTGTGTTAGAGTTTATTAATTTTCAACCACCGAAATTATTATCTAAAATATACAAAAAATTGTCTAGGATCGATGACTCGATAGCACTACCTGTTGAAAAATGGGAGTCAGATTTATCAATCAACTTTGAACAAAAAATTTGGTCTCAAGTATGTTCAAATACTTTTAAATTGACTAGACTCTCCAATTTACAATTAATACAATATAAGGTTCTCTATAGAGTACATTATACAGGGGAGCGAATGTTTAAGATGGGCTTTATACCATCTAACAAGTGCTCACAGTGCATAAGTAATACACCTGATGATTATATTCACGCGCTCTGGTTCTGTCCATCCGTTCAGAGGTTCTGGGTACAGGTATGTGAAGACTTGTCTAAATGTTTGAAAATTAATATCCCACTCTCTCCATCTGTTTGCTTATTGGGTATCTTTGAAGATGTTATACTAGAAAAAAATACATCCTATATGCTTTTCACTGCCTTATGCATCGCAAAGAAAACCATACTCGTAAATTGGAAAAATAAAAATAATCTTAGCGTTAATCAGTATAAAAATCTTCTGTTAGATCATATTAGTCTTGAAACAGCATCTGCCGACACATTGGATCAACCTATTTGGCATTCTTTGATCGGCTCCGTTACGTAGTGAGGGTGAGGGGTCTGGGATGTGGCCTTGTGGGGCATTGGGACTGGAGGGGGGGGAGGTTGGGGTTTGGGGCGCCGGGGGGTTAGGGGGCGCTCGTAAACCGGAAATCTCGTAATTTGGAACGGCCGCCATTTCTCTCGTAAACCCGGAAGTCCGCTCGTAAATTTCGCCAGCGCACCTAAAAACACTCTATTTTCATCTAAAAACTACTTTTGAGTGCATAAAAATGATCGGAAACGTGTGTTTATATGCTTAACTTGCTAACTGTAGTGAAAAAACACATGAAAACTCAGTATTTTTTTCGTTTTTTCCAAAAATTCGCAACCCGGAAGTCCGCTCGTAAATTTCGCCAGCGCACCTAAAAACACTCTATTTTCATCTAAAAACTACTTTTGAGTGCATAAAAATGATCGGAAACGTGTGTTTATATGCTTAACTTGCTAACTGTAGTGGAAAAACACATGAAAACTCAGTATTTTTTTCGTTTTTTCCAAGAATTCGCAACCCGGAAGTCCGCTCGTAAATTTCGCCAGCGCACCTAAAAACACTCTATTTTCATCTAAAAACTACTTTTGAGTGCATAAAAATGATCGGAAACGTGTGTTTATATGCTTAACTTGCTAACTGAAGTGAAAAAACACATGAAAACTCGGTATTTTTTTCGTTTTTTCCAAAAATGTGCAGCTCGTAAGTCTGGGACCTCGCAGATCAGAGCGCTCGTAATTCGGGGACTACCTGTATATATATATATATATATATATATATATATATATATATATATATATATATATATACCGCACCAGCCGCCACTGATACACGTACATGAACGTGTAATTGACTATTCTAACACTTTAACACATTTTAAAAGAGCATACAGTAAATAAAAAATTTATTTCTTACTTTGAGCGGCAGCTTCTGTCGTCTGTTTGCCTGTTAGCTCCGCTGTTAGCACCGCTGCGTTACGTCCGAGCTTCGCAGCTTTCTGTAGCACCATGCAGTTCAAACCCTTTACAGCACATTATGTCAAAGTGCCGGCCCGCAAATTCATTTTTTATGGCCCCCCTGGATGATTGTTTTGTTTGTTTTTGTGATGGCCTCCCTTCTCTTCTTACAGGCATCCTCTCCACACCATTATTATGAAATATTTATTCTAGTAATTATCTAGTGGGAGTTTTTTTATTATTATTTATTTATAACATATTTGTTATAAACAGCTACATTATAAAAAATGTAAAATAGTAAAAGCAGGAACATGTCTGTGTTGATTTATACCAAGAACTTAGTAGACGTAAAGCTATTTAATATTTTATTTAATTCATTCATTCATTCATTTAAAAGAGACAAAATAAAACAAATTCATCAAAAAGAAAACATTGAATGAAAAGAGTGCAGAAAGAAGAAAAAAAATCTTATATCACCCCCTTATAATAAACATTGAACCAGTCCGGTCCTTGGCTTGTAGCAATTTATTTTTTTAGCCCTCTGTGTAGTTGACTTTGACACCCCTGCTTTACAGGAAGGACTGTTAGTATCCTAACTTCATACATTTGGAGACAGAAAAAGTTTTTTAATAACTTACCGAAAGCAGTCTGCGCGCGCCGCCTTTAGCTGCGCCTGTTAGCCTAGCCCCTCCGAATCCGCGGCTAGTCCGCAGCTACGGGCAGTCCGGTTTAGCTGCACCTCCAAAAAGGCTGTCGGCTTTGTTATTCCAAGTTAGCTGGGTGTCCCCCGATATCTTCTGCTTCCAGTCCGACATCGAGGCAAGCTCCAGGAACCTCTGATCGCACAAAGCCGGCTGTCCGGTGGAGCTACGAGGCTTGAGCTAACTGGCTAAAGTTAGCTCGTTCCTCCTCCGGTCCGGCTGTTGTCTGCTGCTTCACGCAGACAACAGTGTCGTTTTGCTTCGCCCATCGTTTCTCCACAAAACCACCGCTCAGCTCCAGATTCAACCTCTCCAAACTCTGATCGGACGCACGGTCCTCCAAAGCCAGCTCCCTGCCGCAGATGGCCTCTTCGCGGCATGCTCGGCTTGGTGTCACCGCCCGCTTAGCTCTGCTCGTTGCATGTCAGGTGGCGGCGCTTTGGGAACGATCGCGGCTGCTGTTCCAGACTAGCCTGGCCCTCGCCTTCCTGCACAGCTCCGCTCAATTCTCATTTCCCTTCACTGCTCAGTCTGGGACTTCTCCCATAGACAACGATTTCTCCGGCTGATTTTTGACCGGACCAATCAGAGAACAGAAGGGGCGGAGTTTTTGGCCCCTAACCCACGCCCCCACCTGTCCCAGCGCGCAGCCAGCGAGCATTCGCATGTTCTCATTCAAAGCGATGCAGGACTGTTTTATATGTGACACAAATGTATTAATTTCCCCTTCTTAATCCCTTATCTGGAGTTTTCTTTTGTTTTTTTGGCCAAAAGTCAAGTGATCGCTCCCTCCTCCCTCCTCCTCCTCCTCCTCTCCCTCCGCTATGAGGAAATGCCTCAGGTTGTCACGAGAGAATTAAACTAGGGTTTTACGTTGCTGCCCGAGTCCCATCAGATTTTCTGGTCTTCTGGTGTGCTGGACCAGCGATCCATGGTTTTATTTTATTTTTTTAGAACGTTTTATTAACATATAAACACAGAATATGCAGCGGCAGGCTGCAGCGAGAGAAAATGCAGCAGGAGGCGGAGCAGATGTCAAGTTCAACAGACCACGGGGGAGCAGCCATATATGGCTCTGAGGGGAGGGAGCAGAATGCTTTTCCCTGTTCAAAATTTTTCTAAGATCCAATGGTTTTGTTCCTCAGCAGAGGCCACGCCTCCAGCAAGAATCGGTTCTCTATGGAGAAAGTCCAGACCCTAGTACGAAGCGAAGTGAAGGACAAGGGTCTGGTTTTAACCAGGCTAGTTCCAGACCAGACGCATCCACAAAGTTCACCGAGTGTTTCCAGCTAATTTATCCGTATGAGGCAACCTCTGATCGGATGCACGGTCCTCCAAAGCCAGCTCCCGGCCACAGATGGCCTCTGCGCGGCATGCTCGGCTTTGTGTCACCGCCCGCTTAGCTCCGCTCGTTATATGTCAGGCGGCGGCGCTTTGGAAGCGATCGCTAATACTGTACAGTACTGTACACTAAAAATTGAAATAAAACATAAAAATAACATCCAAAAACATCCAAAAAAGCTAAGTCTGGTCCTCTGGACATTCAAAAAACAAAACAAAACAAAGCAAAAAAACTGTAGAAACGTTTCGTCTTTCGTCCGAAAGACTTCCTCAGTCTGAGAAGCTGTGTTCAGCTCAGTCTTATAAATGCTGTTATTGCTAGTATCACTCAGCCCTCTGTGAATAGCAAACAACCATCAGGGTGTTAACGATCCATCGTCAGGCTGATGGTCCTCCTTGATCATGTGAGCAGCTGGTTTCGGCTGTCATCAGCCAACTGGTTGATCCACTGTGGGAGGGTGCTATTTATAAGACTGAGCTGAACACAGCTTCTCAGACTGAGGAAGTCTTTCGGACGAAAGACGAAACGTTTCTACAGTTTTTTTGCTTTGTTTTGTTTTGTTTTTTGAATGTCCAGAGGACCAGACTTAGCTTTTTTGGATTTTTCTACCTGGATTATTGAGCATGCATCAGGGTATAAAAATAACAATTATACTTTATTTATAAAGCCATTTAAAACGACCACAGCTGCAACAAAGTGCTATACACATGAAATTAAGAACATATAAACACAAAAAAAAATTTAATTTCATATTTTTATCAATTATGATAATGTCGTAAATCCGGAACCTCGTAAGTAAGAGCGCTCGTAAATCGGGGACCACCTGTACTGTGTTTAGAAACCACAGTGCACTGGTTAGTACAATATAATACACAATACACAATACACAGCTGCTTCAGACTGCTGCCATCAGGGAGGAGACTGAGGAGTCTCCAGGCTCGAACCAGCAGACTGAGAGACAGCTCTGTTCATCAGGCAGTCAGGATGCTAAACACTCTGCCTGCTCTGCCCCCTCTCCCATTTGAACTGCCTTAACACTAAAACTTTCTCACACATTACCACACAACACAAAGATTTTGGCACTGGACTCTGTGTCATCAGACGGGTTATTCACTAAACTCTCGGTCATGTGCTCATACAGTTTGCACTACTTCTCATACTTGCACTGATGTTTGTATTGCATCGCTGCCTATAGTCATGGTACTGTTTACATTCTCTGTTTACATTTATTAATACTGTTTACTTTTATTACTACTGCTTATATTTAATTGCTACTGTTTACATTTACACTACTCTAATATCTGCACCGCTGCTGATACATATACAGTGTGCTCTGACCGGTCTTGTTTAGGATGCCCAATGTGCCTTACTGCATATGCCACTTTTTGCCTCTATAACAACATCAACTACTACCTCGTGCATGTACTGTGTACATTAACTCATACGCTGCTTTGCCACTTTGCAAATGTCAATGCTAGAAACCTTTAGTTTATTTTAGTTATACTTTTTATACTCTTTTTTTATACTAGTATGCAAAAACTCAGGACAATATTATGTTCATTAAATGTTTAATGTTTTAGTTTTAGAGTCGGTGTAAATTTTCATACTCTTATACCACTATGCAAAAAACTCAGGACAGTGTTAGTTTTACTATTTTATGCTTATGTCTATTATTATATGTTTCAGTGTTTCAATGTTTAGATGTTTACTGTTGCACCGAGGGACTGAGAGAAACGCAATTTCGGTCCTGTGTATGTCCTGTACAGTACATATTGCAGATCTGACAATAAAGTTGACTTTGACTTGACTTTGACTTGATAATTGTCAATTCATTTTGATTTTTAAGCATAATGAACATTTCCAAATTTCTCTGATGCTTATACTGTATTTGAATAAATGAACAATAAACTTTGTACAACAGTTGACTTTGTATTAAAATTATGTTATAGAATTTATAAAACCATAACAAAGTGTGCATACAGATAGTTACGGAAGCATTTAACTGCCATTTAATAAGGACACGTGCCTAATGATATTTTATGTATCATTGGACACTTTGAAGTAGGTATACTAAAATTCTTACGCTTTTCTAGTGAGTATACATATACTGTACCCGTATATGTATACAGGGAGTCCTCGACTTACGAACGAGTTCCGGACCTAAGGACCGTTCGTAACCCGATTTTGACGTAAGTCAGAACCCATAGCCCGTGCGTTCGTAAGTCCGGATTTTCGTTCGTAAGTCGGAAAATGTATGCTAGCGCTGCGCCAAACACCCGTTTTTCAACACAAACGTACATACTGGTTCATAAACATGCACAGAACTTTGTTTACAAACGGTTAGCTAACACGCTTTCATCTAAAAACACATACCAGTGCTGTATTTAATGTACAACTGTACTGTTCGTAAGTCCGTTCGTAAGTCCGAGTTGCCGTAAGTTGAGGACTCCCTGTACTCATATAGTGAGTATACTTCATTTACCCGAGTATCGTGTAGACTACACCACTCTTTGACGGTGATCTCAAATGTCTTTGAAGGCTAAATACAAATAAAAGGTGAATATTAATTTATTTGTACAGTTTTTTTGAGGCTTTTGTTTATATCGTTATCGGAATTATATCATTAGCGACCGAAATTAAGAAATATATTGTGATAAAAGTTTTGGCCATATCGTCCAGCCTTAGGTTAAATGCAGAACAATGACCGACCTTTAAAATGAGATTTGTCAATTTGACATTCGAACGTTTATTCATCACAATCAACTGGTTACAACACAATGACGTTTCTAAACACTGACATTGTTTGTCCATCTGTGAAGCTAGGACGTAAATCTGCGAAAACATGTAGTTGGTTGTTTTGTTTAATTTACGTCTTCATTTTCAAGACAATTTAACTTGCAGCTCATCATCTACTCCAGAGGAACTTTTAAATTTGGGATTTGAGATCTGGTCTTCCTTCGAGGTAAAGTCAGAAAACTCACTTTAGATTAAACAAATTAGGCTAAATCGTTAATGGAGGTTAGTAGCTGTGGAAAGTTACTGTACAAAACCGCACAGATTAGAACACGACTGATCACGACTGAACAAACACTGCACAGATATGTGATTTTTACTGCCTTAGTGGATAAAAACAGTCTGAAAATTGTGGCAAATGCAACAAAAAAATAGTGCAAAGCTGCTTAAAATCTGCCAGACTCGCCCAGACAAATTTTTTTAAACAGAAAAACTATTTTCTTTCCTACAAAAAAAAGGTTGTTTGTTCCCACACTTATCACCTCCAAATAAAAAGCATTTCCACGTTCACACGAAAAAATAACAAGAACAAGGAAGCACAAATATTAATATTTTGTGGTTCATAGTTTAAAAACGTGCAGCTGTGTTTTTGGTTTCCGCATTTTATTATTCTCGCCATCATGAAATAAAACAAAACAATTAAAAAGAGAATGTTAGAAAAGGCAAAACGTGCAGGTTCATAAAATCAAGTTTAATTTATTATCATGGAGTTATTTAGAACCGTAAACCTCTCAACAGTTTAGAAAATAAAACTGAAAGTACCTAATAAAATGTGTCGGGACCTAATAATTAAACTAGTTTATGATCCCACCATAACTTCAAACACATATTAATGTTAAAACATTAAATAATGACTAATAAAAGGCTGCATTAACCACCTCCAATCACAAGGACTCTTTAATTTAGTGTTAAAGTGGCAGGGCTCGTTAAACGTGTTGACATTTAGGCGTCAACAGCTGTCGGAGGGAAAAAGTAGGTCGGCTGATGTTTATTTCTACTTTCAACATGAAACCTGTCGTTGAGAATAAATCATCCATTTGATCAAATTTAACAAAAGCTCAAAGATTTTCCTTTAACGTGACTCGGCCAATGCACAATGTGGGGGCACAATGTGCTTAACGAAGGATGACTCTGCTCCACTTCAGCTTCAGAAGGGCTCGTTTCATTTGACTTAAGAAACCATCTCGTGTTGCTGTGGCTGAAACATCCTTCCACCTCCGAAAGCAGGAAAATCGGGTGAATTTAAACGAGAGGAAATCTCTACAGAAAAGAAGCGACGTCGTGTTTGATGCTTTTTTTAAATTTAAATCAGACTTTCTGTTTACGGTTACATAAATGTGTAAGATAAATATAACATTTTACTGGTGGGTGGAGCTTCTTGGTCGATAAAATCTGAAAATAACACTCCCAAAATAACTGTCAGTGTTATTTATAACACTCTATCTGCTCCAGGACTATTTTTAGGAAATGATTCACACAAAAATATATAAATAAATAAATAAAGATGTGGACAAAGATCTACTTTATAATATGTTTTGTTTTTCCATGAATGAAACCAGCACTCCTTGGTCAATTTGGATCGAACCGACTCCAAAAGTTAATCAGCTGTACATGCATGAGGGATTTATTGCAATACTGTATAGCAAATGGGCCATGAGATATTTTGCTAACAGACTAAAGAATGCACACAGGCAATCTCTTGATCATCATCTTTTCATGTAAAGAATAAAAGTCCATCCAATTCAATTCAGTTTACTGTACAGTAGTCCCTCGTTTATCGCGGGCAATCTGTACCCTGACGCCACGCGATAAGTGAAAAACCTCAAAGTAGGAATAGTAGTACAAGTAGTGAGTAGTAGTTTATTGATAGAATTTTTAATATTTATCATATAAAACTTATTTTATTAATGTACTCTGACAAAATCATTACTCAACTTGCTTCTCTAAAATCTCTCTGTATGCAACAAAGACTTATCTAAAGAATGCGTGCAGTTGTCTCCTTGACACAGATCAAGGACGCTGGTTGGGCCAGCTCATGTTTGATTACAGATAATGTTCTGACATCACAATCTGGTTTGTTTTTTATATTACGTTCTTGTTTGTTCATGTACTATCTGAATCTCACCTTGTCCTACTTTTGAGAGAATAAAATCCCAGCATGCGCTGACCAATTCGGACTTGCTTCAAACACGTTTGAGCCTGGCTCCAAGCGAGTTTGAAGTGATATCCCCTTTGCAAAGTGTGACTGTTTTATAATTATTTCTTGTTTCTTTGTGTGGTTGTTGTTCTAGGTGAAGGTGTTTAAATGAAGGTGTTTACAAATTCCTATCATTATTTTAGTATTTTTATTAAAGGCGTTTTAAAACCCTTCCTACACTCTTGTAATATTCTAAACAATGTTTCTAAACTCTAAATGCCCTAAAAGAGCACAGAATGTCATGATTTCAGCTCCCAGCCTCCTCTGCTCTTTGCCACCTGCAAGCGCTCTTGGCCACGCCCACTTCTCAGCTCTGCACAGAGAACAGCTGATCAGCTGCGGCATGACGTTTAACCTGTAGTGCGGGCTGCACAGATGTGAAGCAGGTGCTAAATAATTTAAAATAATTTGTTTTAAATAAAAATTCCATGCTCATCATGAGACTCACCCATCAATCAGCCAACTGTGTGTCAAGTCCAATCTTATTTTGAAAAACTGCGATAAACGAACCGCAAAGTAGAGAGGGACTACTGTCTTTCTATAGCACCCATCCATTATTTTTATCTGCTTCTTCCTTTTCGGGCTGCAGGGGTCATGAGTGCCCATGTCCAGCTATCACTGTGCAAGAGGCAGGGGGACACCCTGGACGGGTCTCAGTCCATCACAAGGACACATATCAGCTCAATCAGACTAACATGCATGTTTTTGGTCTGTGGGAGGAAACCGGAGTACCCAGAGAAAACCCGAACATGCACGGAGAGATCATGCAAACTCCACCCAGAAAGGTCCCCGGCCAGGATTTGAACCGGCAACCTTCTTCCTGAGAGGCAGCAGCTCTACTAACTGCACCACCATGCCTCCGCAATAAAAATCAATAAATGAATATATATTTTTTAATGTGTCGTAATCTATGATTTGTTTCTACGTTGCGTCATCGTGGGAAGGATGGGCGACGCTCTGATTCTTCTTTCATTCATTTTCCGAAACATGTCATTGTGTTCGGGTGTCATGGGGGGCGCTTAGACCTGGACCTGGACCAATCGTTGGTCTACGATAGATCCAACAACCATAAAAACTAAAACAAGATGCACAATTCATGAAGTATGAGGGGAACAAGCAAACGCCACAGACAAAACCTGCAAGTCTGAGACTCAAACCAGAGACTTTATTTATGGAGGTGAAGCCATCAACCACTGCTCCACCATGCTGCCCACTTTACTTCCGTCTCGTGTGCAGCCACACTTTGGAAATCACTTTATTCAGATTGTCAGAGCTCTCTACCAGAACTAATCAGACCACAAGATGGAAATTTCACCAAAAGCATTTTCTCACTTCTTCAGAATACTCTTAAAACTCCACCTCTCCTCTTCACTTTGTCACACTCACAAACACACACACACACATTTTTCTCACACCTCTCTCCGTACTGTTCCAACACCTCTCTGCAGTTATGATCTTCATGGCACTTCTAGAAATCTGCTTCACTGAACCGAGCAGCCGTTTGCGCTCGGCTCGTGTCGGCCGCCCATGAAGAGACGAACGGATAACAGATAACCAGAGGAGGGATGACTCATTATCAGACTTAATTCAGAAAAAAAATATTAATATAATAAAGCCATAAGATAAACAACCCCAGGATCTGAAATAAAATTCTAATTTCTTACATTTCTTTTTTTTATTATTATTCTTTTTTTAGATGTACTTTTCAGAATGTGATGTTGCGAAACCATTCATCTACACACACACACACACACACACACACACACAACACACACACACACACACAGAGTAGTCCCTTGCTAGTTCGTGGTTCGACTTTTGCAGACTTTCTCTTTCGTGGTTTTGCAATGATAGTCAACTTTAATATTACTCATGTGATTGGGACAGTACAGATAAAAAGCTAACAGAAAAAACTTTGGACAGGCGTTGCCATTTTGTAGTTTTCTTTCAATGAGCCTACACTGTATCGCCAGTCCAAAAGAACTCCATTACCCAGAAGCCAACAGTGCACTACCAGAAGCCAACATCGCTTCCGGCAAAGTACCCGGGGAAAACCCACGCATGTACTGTACGGAGAGAACATGCAAATTCCACCCAGAAAGGTCCCCAGCCGGGATTTGATACGGCAACCTTCTCACTGAGAGGCAACAGCTCTACCAACGGAGCCACCGTGCTGCCCTGTCGTGAAAACTTTTTAGCAAAAATAAAATAAACTCTTCAAAGAATGTAAACTGGCTGTAAAGGTTAAAATGTAGACGTTTTGTTTTTGTTTTCTGCTGATGTTCACAGACATTAGTTTAGATCCATTTGGAGCACATCCATTCATAAAACAGAGATAAAACATTTGAAGCAAACACACACACACACACACACACACACAGCAGGGGAAGAATAACAACCCCTTCAAGATGCACACTCTTGTTTTAATTTGCAATTCTGTTTTCACATTATGCAGAACAAACAGTGGATGACTGAAGGACTAATTGATTAAAAAAGGTATTTATTCAGCATATGATATTGTTAGATATTATTCCAGACTAACTTAAAGGTGCAGTCTGCAGTTCTGTTGTGCAGTCTGTAAGTTGTCTAAAAATATATTTTTAACATATTTCTTCACTCTGTCACTATCTCCTGACAGACTGATGTTAGACAAAGTAATCTCTGAAAAAAACTATAGTCCCCTTGCTTCTCTAAAAGCATTTCTAAAAAGCCAGTGACCCGCCGTTAACCAGCCAATAAAAACAGAGCTTCTCACTTCTCACGCCCCCCCCCACACACACACACACACACACACACATGCACCCCCGCCTGAAGTCTCGTTGAAATATTTGCAAAGCGATGCAAAACTGTTTTGTATAATAATGAATTTAATTTATAACGCACTTTTCATTAATGAAAATCTCAAAGTGCTACAAAGTGCAACAGAATTGAATGTCAATAAAACAAGTAATAAAACAAGTAAAATCAATAACAGTATCAACTAAGATCAAAGATAGAATCATGAGGAGGCAGAGTATGCTTGGTTAAAAAGAAAGGTCTTCAAGCCGCTCTTAAAGTCAACCAGTGACTGTGGGGCTCTCAGGCAGTCAGGAAGAGAGTTCCACAGGCGGGGGGCAGCCACACTGAAATTGTATGTGACACAAATGTATTAAATTCCCCTTC
Organism: Garcialebias charrua; assembly: GCA_038048925.1. Taxonomy (NCBI): domain Eukaryota; kingdom Metazoa; phylum Chordata; class Actinopteri; order Cyprinodontiformes; family Rivulidae; genus Garcialebias; species Garcialebias charrua. Next base: position 76,448 of record JBBPBX010001590.1, on the reverse strand, counting down.
TTCATCCCTGATCTGGACTTTTCTTTTGTTTTTTTGCCAAAAGTCAAGTGATCGCTTCCTCCTCCGCTGAGTCATGACAGAAACATTGAGGAAATGAATGAATTTGTCACGAGCGAATTAAACTCATGTCCAACGTGGCTGCGCGCGGCTCTGCAGATTTCATGGTGTTCTGGTGTGCTGGACCAGCGCTCCCTGTTTTTATTTTATTTTTTAGAACGTTTTATTAACATATAATCACAGAACTTCGCAGCTGCTGACAGGACATGCAGTGGAGGCGGAGCATTCGGAAGCAGAGCTGAATTTCACTGAGAGCAAGAGGGAGCAGAGCCATATATGGCTCTGAGGGGGAGGGACCAGAAACGTGTCTCTGTTCAAAATTTTCCTAAGTTCCAACGTGTTCCAGAAATTACATATAGCACCTTTAATGTGTCCTCACAACACACACACACACATCCGATGTGGAGAAAAGGATTTGTTATCACACGACCTGTAAAACGGACGCAGCAGCTCCACAGAGAAACACAAGAAAAAAGATGAGGGTCGGCTGGTTATACATGTATATATATACAGTACATGTACCTGAGTAAATATTGCTTTGATGACCTTCAATTTAATCCCATTTAAAAATAAGTTCCAACTAAATTATACTAACGTGTACTTCCTGTAAACTGGTGTAGATTCTCAGTCGTCCAGGACATGATAAAATCAAAAAATGATGATGATGAGCGAAACGTCTTGTTTGTTTCAAATAAAGTCCAGTTGTTCTGTATTGAACGCCTTTTTTGATTCCTGTAAACTCTTCTTCTGCAGCGTTATCGTCTCCATAGTGACACCTGCTGTTTGAGAGGAGGACTGCAGGTCAAAGTAAAAGCAGAACCTCCTCTGAGGCAATTTGTGGTCTTTTTCCATGAGCTTGACTCGACCAGGTCGACTTAAGCCCGAGATACACTGAAGCAGACTCCGTATACGCGCGTATACGGAGCCGCTGCTACACTCGGCTTTCGTTCTCGCGTAGATTCTCGTGTTTTCGCTCCAAATTCTAACGTCATTTCCTCCGTACCGTCACTTCCGATCGTCACTTCCGCTAGTTTTTCGCTCCAAACGCTCGCGTTCTCCTTGTTGTAATATGAGCAGCTGAGCACGGAGTGCTTTTCCTGCAGCCCACAGCCCACCACAGCCCACCAGGGAATATATAAAACATCGCGCACCCAGGTAGGACCTGAATTCATTCATTTCATTCATCGAGTGAACGGAGGAAGAAGCGGTTACTTGACTTTAGGCAAAAAAACAAAAGAAAAGGCCCGATCAGCGATAAAAAAGAGGAATTTATTTCATTTGTGTAACATACAAAACAGTCCGGCGCCGGGGAAGTTTAGGTCAGACACCGCGCATCGCGTATGCGAATCGCGTATGCGTAGTAAAAAAATACTTTTGCGCGTACTTGCCCTGAGGGGCTACGCGGGGCTACGCTGCGTACGGGGCGTACGTACGCTGCGTATTGGCGTATCGTGAGGACGCTCGAGTGTATCTCGCCCTTAAGCTCAGCTTCAGTCTTAATCTTTATCCACCGATTCCTTTCTGTGTCACGGAGGTTGTTGGTATTTTAATATTAGATCCAGTTAAATGGTAACACGTAAACCAACACAGTGGTTCTGTGAGGTTCCGTGCTTGTTGGCTGACGACAGAATTCAGACAGAACTAGATCAAGTGTAGTCCCAAGCTGAGTCAAAGTCGTGAAAGTCTTGAGAACAAAATCTGGCAGGACATGTGGCTGCTTATTTCTTTATTTTTTTAAACCTTCACAAACGATAATGGAGTCAGAATCTAAGGGAGAAGAAGGAAGTGGCGCTGTCAAGAGCCTGAAATAAAATAAATTAAAGTTGGGCGGTCTGTTACAAAAACTGGTGCAGTGGAGGTGTCGGGACACTTGGTGGAAGAACAAGCAGAAACGGAGCTGAATGGATAATTGTAGAAGGACTCCTGTTTTATGAAGATGATAGAAATGCTGTCCTCTGTGTGTGCTAAAAAGACACGTCTACATCGGGTTTGCAGTTTGTTAAAATGCTGGCAGGACAATTCAGTAACTTTACTGATGATGCAACAGCGATGACACAACTAAAAACCCGGTAAAGCTTTGAAAGGTGCCGAAAACAACATCAACTCCATACAACAGGGGTGCCCAAAGTGTGGACCGTGGGCCAAAGTTGGCCCCGCCAACCTGTCCTCATTACTACAGTATATTAAAATGTCCTTTGAAGAATCAGTGTGTTTACACTCAGTCATTCTGACCTTAATGTTAATGTTAAATGGAAAGTCGGCCCAATGACTATATTTATGGCACTATACAGCTGGAGTGGCTATTTTGTGCATTAAATTATTTAATTTTACTAATTTATATTTTATTTTGACAGACTTCCTACAGCTTCCTGCCACTGAAAAACATTTTCCTTTGGTCCTGCACTAATACACTTATAAATCACACATAAATCGTTTAAAAATAGCCTAAATTATAAATATGAACTGCTTCAGTGATGTTAGCCTCTTTTTGGAGGGGGTGCTCAAGCGCCCCTAAATTTAAACTCAGCAACTCTGAAAAATAAAACATCACTGGGATTTGTAAGGAAACAGTTCTCAAACCTTAGATTTAACAAAATATTGAATATGGAATAAATGACGACAGTCTCAAACGGGCCAGTAAGATCTATGTGGGTTTTTTTTTTCACGAGTCCTGCCACCTGTCAATCATTCCAGTATGTCAGCAACTGACCAATCAGCAACCTCAATTTGTCCTGAAGTGAACGCCCCTTACCTGCAGAGCTGCAGTTTTACAGTCAGAGATTTCAATGAATTTACATCTTTTTTTGTTTCATGTTAATCTACTGTAGTAAACCTTTGCAAAATACACCAAAATGCAGGAAATGGCATCTACTTTATTCAAAATTCTCTGGAGGAGGACCCCCAGATCCCCCACCATCACCAACGCAGCCTATTCTGTGATGTTCTTTATACAGAATTGAAGGTTAAATAACTGTATAATGAATAAATGGACTGTACTTAAAGAGTACCGGTATTTGCTTTTCATGTATTATTGCATTTGGCCCGCAGCCCTCTGATAGATTTTAAATTTGGCCCTCTCAGGGAAAAGGTTTAATAATAATAATAATAATAAATGCAATTTATACCACACTTTTCATTAATAAAAATCTCAAAGTGGTTTGGGCACACCTGGAGATCTGAGCCAAGAAAAACACAAAAATGCCCACATTTTAATACTTGAACTGTATAGGAAAGGAATGGTAAAAAAGTCAAAAGAAAAATGCAGGTTGCTGCCAAGTGGGCGCATTATGGTGACTACGGTAACCACAGACCTGTGTCTCTCACTCCCTGAATGCCAAGTTACTGAAAGGCGAGTCTCAAACAAGCAGACGCTTTGCAAATAGTTGCATCTTAAAACTGTTCAAACCACGAGCAACAGAAGACATTAATGGTCAAACATCGAACGTTTATGTTTCTACAGTGTTTTCTGTGCCAGACACGAGTAAAAAAGAACATTCGCTCCCTGTTTTGAAGAAAATGAGCTGAAATAAAACTGACGTCTGTGGAAGCTTGGGTGTGCACTCTCTGTATTCTTGCAGGATTTGAGGAAAGAAAATCCTAAATCCTAAAGCCGTGAGAGACGCGCCGGGTGGAAGAAGACGAAAACGTGTGTGTTTTGAAGTCCAGCTCTCTGAGACCAGTTTAAACGCTGAACAATGTTTCCAAGCTGTAGGGCTCCAAACAGGGCTAGGTTCTCACATCTTTGTTCACACTGTGCGACATACCACAGAACATACTCTGATCGAGCAGCATGATTTGGTTTATAACTTGCTTGTTTTATTTTGAAGCTGTGCAACGAGAGACGGGACAGAAATTTTGAGCAGAACAGCAACAATGAAGCTTCGAAGCGCCATTAATAATATGTCTGTTTCATCTTTAGTCGAAGAAAATACAGTTAAAAACACATTCCTAACCCTTAAAATGCACTAAATTACATGCACTGATAAGACAACAGAACCTTGGTTCTACCGTGGTATCATTTGAAGGTTTGGCAGTAATTTAAAAATCGTTCAATATCTTTTCAGAGCTGTCTTCTGTGTTTGAATACCTGAAACTGAATTGCAGTAGTCCATCGCTACTTCCATCGCAGTTCGACTTTCACGGGCTCGCTCTTTTGAGCTTTTTTCCCCAACAATTGTCAACTTCAGTATTACTCACGTGATTGGGACGGTACGGGATAGAAAGTTAACAAAAAAATTACTATACTTCTGACAGGCGCCAACTTTTTTATTGTAAAACGACTTGGTGTATTTTTAGTTTTCTTAGTTCATATCTTAGATCTTACTAATGTTTTTCTTTTACATGCTATACTTTTGTTGGATGTAACTGGGACCCTGTGCACACAATTTTGTTCCACCACATGTGAACCTTGAATCCTTGAATTTTGTAGTTTTCTTTCAATGAGCCTATACTGTAACACCAGTCAAAAGAACTACACTACCCAGAAGCCAACAGTGCTTCCGGCCGCTGCTTTCTGCTGTAACACAGAAAGAAAGCGTTACAACACAAAGTCAGAAGTAACGATCTATCTATGAATCTCACAGAACCGACAGGAAAGTTGAAATAATCCTGAAGCTCAATTATCCACGTGCACATCAACCTGGACGCACAGGTGGGCTTCGTTGCTGCAGGGTAGCTCTTCTGAACCAGAACCAAACCCGACCAGAACCGAGCTGCTGTTCTGCAGAGCTGGTGAGTAAAATGTTGCAGTACTGTACAGTACATATATGTATGTTGTTAAAATGACGCAAGAGTTTAGAACATCGCAAGAGTGTGGGAAGGGTTCATAAAGCCTTAAAATATAAAATATAGTGTTGCTACTTGGCGGTTTTTCACCTATCGCGGTGGTGTGTGTAACGTAACCCCCGCAATAATGGAAGGATTACTGTATGGCATTACACCAAGTACCCTAAAATCTATGAGGAGTGCAGATAAACTTTGTGAGTGGAGGTCACGGTTGATACTTTGCTCTACTGGTCCAAGAGCCTGCAGGACTCCCCCAGGGACAGAAGCTGGATTTCCACTGGAAACAGCCTCTATACATGTACATGTTCGCTTTGGTGCTGAGATGGGATTATACTCGGGAACAGTCGTCTCTGGGGGGGGTTCTAGGGCCTGCGTATGGCCTCAGAGTGTTACGTCTTGGAACTGCTTCTGGATGCTTCCTCAGCGGGGCAGTGAGTGTGTCAGCAGCTGTCTGCCACGAACACACACACCGCTGGACGCAAGTCAAACGGTGATACGACAATGAGAGAACAGAGGAAGAAAATAAGACATGGTGAAGAGGACAGCAAGCTGTGCACACAAACAAGGACGCTCTCAGCAAAGAGAGCAGTGGTGTGGGTGGATCAGCACGCAGAGACACTCGTGTTTGAACGGATCAGAGGAGGAGTGCGGGGACAGAATAGACCTGTCCGTCACGTATACATTAGTGTCCAAGCCCTCGCACGTCACAACGCCGTACTGTGTCAGCAGCTCGGGCTCAGTGATCAATCACTTCGATGCAGCCGAGGTGGGGAGACTGGGAGTCAGGCGAGGATCTGTGAGCAAACTCTGCAGCGTCCAAAAATAAATACAAGAGCCGTCCTGGTCGCTTTGCTTCACTCCCATCACAGAAACATCTTCAGTCGTGACTATGAGCCTGGGAGGGTGTGATGAATGATAAACATCTTCTCCTCCACTCTTACTTTCATGTTCTGCTTTTACACCGGCTGACAGAAGCAGGTCAGTCAAGACCAGCTCTGTTGGTATGAACCCACACACACACACACACACTTCCTGCTCTGAAACACCACAACAAGCACAGAGAGAGCAAGCACCACAGACTGGACATCAGTGGAGAAACTGACCACGATGCAGGCATCAGGTTCTGGTGGGACGAGAACATCTGAGGCCTGTTTGAAGAAACGAGGCTCCTCCAGAAAACCAAACATCAGCCAGAAAACAGCTGGATGTGGTGACACCAGCCCCCCCTCCAGGCTGGGGTAAACAATCTGCTCCAAACAGGCCCAGATGTTTCTCCTAGTGGAGCTCCTGGACCAGAGCAGCCATGTTGATGAAGCATGTGAAACATCTCACCTTGTTTGACACACTTGAAGCGGACCGGGTCTTTGCAGTGCTTGATGACGGCCAGCACGTCCCGGGTGGTGAGCCCGGCCACCGGCATGTCGTTGACCTCCAGCAGCAGCTCGTCCGGGGCCAGCTTCCCGCTCTGGAGCAGACTCTTCCCCGGCCTCACCTCGCCGAAGTGCGGGAACTGGCCGTGCTCCGCGCCGCCCTTCAGCTCCAAGCCCAGCTCCCCGTCCTGCCCGCGGGTCAGCACCGCTTCGTGGACTTTGTTGGTCCAGTGGTTCTTCTTCTTGAGGCTCTTCGACATGTTTTTTTCTTCTCCCACCGCGGGCTCAGCCCGTAAAGAAGAAGCCTCCTCCCGCAGAGCTTCACGGAGCTCCGGGCTCCATGGTCACCGGCCCACGCCAGCAGCAGTGTCCGCTCTGCGAGCCGCGCGGTCGGGCACGGAGCTGCGGTGCAGCGCGGCGGCGGGAACTAATGTTTTCTCTGTGACACAGACGCAAGAGACAGATCCTGCTGGATGACCCGGATGTGAAGCCTGAAGGAGGGGAGAGATGAATGGCTCTGGTTCGGCGTGAAGCGATGAAGAGGAGGGGCGCTCTGTTTTACTACTGCTGCCAGGGGCGCGTCCAGTGGGGAGCCCACAGGAGGACCCCGAAACAGTTTGCGCCTCCTCAATGGACAACTTCACATCCTAAGATGCAAAACCCTATTTCAACAAGAAAATAATGAAGAATATATTACATTTAAGGCACATATTATAAATATATAATGGAACCAAAGCATGATAATACAGTAATAATAATAATAATAAACTTTATTTGTATAGCACCTTCCTACAATGCCTTGCATTGACCAAGGTGCTTAACAGGATAGAAAATATAAAAACAGGTACAATAAATCAGGAAAATAAAAATAAAAACAGTAGCAATAAAATGCTACGTACTAAAATACCAAAGTAATAAAAGTTACACACTGAAAGCTTTTTTGAACAAGTGGGTCTTCAGTCTGGTTTTGAACAGAGTCAGATCAGAGGTGGCACGCAGCTCAAGGGGGAGGCTGTTCCAGGCTTTTGGGCCGGCAACAGAAAATGACCGGTCTCCCCATTGTTTGTACCTTGAGCGAGGCACCTCCAGCAGGTGTTGACTGGCAGATCGTAAATCTCTGCCGGGCTGATGGGCTTTCAAAAGTTCTGAGATGTAGAGAGGTGCAAGTCCATTCAGAGCTTTGAAGACAAACAGCAGCAGCTTGAACTGTATCCTGAACTGAACCGGGAGCCAGTGTAGAGAGGACAGGACAGGAGTGATGTGTTCATATTTTCGTGTGTTGGTCAAAAAGCGGGCGGCAGAGTTCTGTACAAGCTGTAAACGGGAGATGGAGGATTGATTAATTCCAACGTACAAAGCATTACAATAGTCAAGTTTGGAGCTCACAAAGGCATGGGTGGCTTTCTCCAGATCACCACGGCTAAGGAGTGCCTTCACTTTAGAGAGCAGACGGAGCTGAAAGAAGCTGGTTTTGACAACAGAACTGATCTGTTTATCAAGCTTTAAGTTGGAGTCATGATGGGACCCCAAATTTAGTGGTGCCGCATTGCAAGATCACAGGTTGCAGGTTATATTTGTAAATAAGAACTGGTCCTTAAGCATTTCACCTGGTAAAATACGGATCACATAAAAATATATTTAAAAAAAAAGATTTTGTGCATCCATCCGATACCAAGTAAGGGCCAATATTGCCACTTTTCAATAATTAAAGTGAATGCATCAACGTATTGATACATTGATAAAATTTTACAAACCGGATTCCAAAAAAGTTGGGACACTAAACAATTTGTGAATAAAAACTGAATGCCATGATGTGGGGATGGCAAATGTCAATATTTTATTGACAGCTGGAAGACCAATTAACACTAATTAGGTCAATTGACAACATGATTGGGTATAAAAAGAGCTTCTCAGAGTGTCAGTGTCTCTCAGAAGCCAAGATGGTAAGAGGATCACCAATTCCACCATTGTTGCGCAGAAAGATAGTGCAGCAATACCAGAATGGTGTTACCCAGCGTAAAATAGCAAAGACTTTTAAGTTATCATCATCAACCGTGCATAACATCATCAAAAGATTCAGAGAATCTGGAACAATCGCTGTGCGTAAGGGTCAAGGCCGTAAAACTCTACTGGATGCTCGTGATCTCCGGGCCCTTAAACGTCACTGCACCTCAAACAGGAATGCCACTGTCAAGGAAATAACAGAATGGGCTCAGGAATACTTCCAGAAAGCATTGTCAGTGAACACAATCCACCGTGCCATCCGCCGTTGCCAGCTGAAACTCTACAGTGCAAAGAGGAAGCCATTTCTAAGCAAGCTCCACAAGCTCAGACGTTTGCACTGGGCCAGGGGTCATTTAAAATGGAGTGTGGCAAAATGGAAGACTGTTCTGTGGTCAGATGAGTCACGATTTGAAGTTCTTTATGGAACACTGGGACGCCATGTCATCCGGACCAGAGAGGACAAGGATAGCCCAAGTTGTTATCAACGCTCCGTTCAGAAGCCTGCATCACTGATGGTATGGGGTTGCATGAGCGCTTGTGGCATGGGCAGCTTGCATGTCTGGAAAGGCACCATTAATGCAGAGAACTATGTTCAGGTTCTAGAACAACATATGCTCCATCTAGACGTCATCTCTTTCAGGGAAGACCCTGCATTTTTCAACAAGATAATGCCAGACCACATTCTGCAGCAATCACAACATCATGGCTACGTAGGAGAAGGATCCGGTACTGAAATGTCCAGCCTGCAGTCCAGATCTTTCACCTATAGAGAACATTTGGTGCATCATAAAGAGGAAGGTGTGACAAAGAAGGCCCAAGACGATTGAACAGTTAGAGGCCTGTATTAGACATGAATGGGAGAGCATTCCTATTTCTAAACTTGAGAAACTGGTCTCCTCTGTCCCCAGACGTCTGTTGAGTGTTGTAAGAAGAAGGGGGGATGCCACACAGTGGTAAAAATGGACTTGTCCCAACTTTTTTTGGATTTGTTGACGTCATGAAATTTTGAAACAACATATTTTTGCGTGAGTTTCCTCCGGGTACTCCGGTTTCTTCCCACAGACCAAAAACATGCATGTTACGCTGATTGGCAAAAAGTGTGTGTGCTGGGTGAGTGGGCTCCTTCATGATGCAAGTGGCCCTCTTCCTGCATCTGGAGGTGTAGATGTTTGGCGATGGTGGGGAGGCTGACTCCAACAGACTTCTGTGCAGCTTTCACCACTCTCTGCAAATATTTACTTTCTGCAGCTGTGCAGCCTCCATGCCACACGTTGATGCTGGAGCACAGGATGCTCTCCACTGCACACCTGTAGAAGGAGGTGAGGACTGGGCTGCTCAGACCAGCTCGTCTCAGCCGTCTGAGGAAGTAGAGTCTCTGATGAACTTTCTTGATCAGGCTGGTGGTGTTGTTGCTCCAGCTGAGGTTATCATTCATGTGTACACCCAAGTACTTGTAGCTGGAGACCACTTCCACTGCAGATCCTCTTATGTTCAGTGGGGTGTGGGTGTGTTTGTTCCTTCTGAAGTCCATGACCATCTCCATTGTCTTCTTCACATTGATGTTCTTCCTGCACCAGGTCTCCAGTTGTTCCACCTCCTGCCTGTACCTGGACTCATCGTTGTTGGTGATGCATCCAACCACTGATGTATGCTGGTGAAGATTCTCAGTCGTCCAGGACATGATAAAATCTCCTTAGTGACTCTTAAGACTTTTATAACTCCACACGCACACAGTCGGCTCATAGAATTGATAAAGCCCTCTGGATGGAGGTCGAAACGTCTTCTGTAACAAAGTTGATCTTGTATTGAACGCCTTTTCTGATTTTAACCACTGCTGTATCATTTGCAAACTTTACAATATGACAGCCTGGATGGGTGCACAGTCATACGTGAACAGAGTGAACAGAAGCGGGCTCAACACACAGCCCTGAGGGGAGCCAGTGCTGAAGGGTTATGGTGGAGGAGGAGAAGTTGTGGATCCTGGTGGAGTCATGGTGTTGAAGGTGGATGTAAAGTCCACAAAAAGCATATGAATGTAGGACCTTAATGGATCTTTTAGAAAATAATAATCAGATGTTCATCTGTCGTTAACTTTTATAGTCAATCTGGTTCAAGATGGCTGCCACAGCTTAATAACTTTAGCCAACACAAAATTACCGTAGCTATAGTTTTTGTCATACCAAACCTTGTTTCATGTATGAATATCAATATTATCCATCCATCCATCCATCCATTTCTTCCGCTTATCCGGGGTCGGGTCGCGGGGGTAGCAGCCTAAGTAGGGAGGCCCAGACTTCCCTCTCCCCAGCCACTTGGAGCAGCTCCTCCGGGGGAATCCCAAGGCGTTCCCAGGCCAGCCGAGAAACATAGTCCCTCCAGCGTGTCCTGGGTCTTCCTCTGGGTCTCCTCCCGGTGGGACATGCCCGGAACACCTCACCAGGGAGGCGTCCAGGAGGCATCCTAACCAGATGCCCGAGCCACCTCAACTGGCTCCTCTCGATGTGGAGAAGCAGCGGCTCTACTCCGAGTCCCTCCCGGATGACTGAGCTTCTCACCCTATCTCTAAGGGAGAGTCCAGCCACCCTGCGGAGAAAACTCATTTCAGCCGCTTGTATCCGAGATCTTGTTCTTTCGGTCATAACCCAAAGCTCATGACCATAGATGAGGGTGGGAACGTAGATCGATCGGTAAATTGAGAGCTTTGCCTTTTGACTCAGCTCTCTCTTCACCACGACAGACCGGTACAGCGCCCGCTTCACTGCGGACGCTGCACCTATCCGCCTATCGATCTCACGCTCCAGTTTTCCCTCATTCGTGAACAAGATCCCGAGATACTTAAACTCCTCCACTTGGGGCAGGACCTCCTCCCCGACCCGGAGAGGGCATGCTACCCTTTTCCGGCTCAAGACCATGGCCTCGGATTTGGAGGAACTGATCCTCATCCCGGCCGCATCACACTCGGCTGCAAACCGCTCCAGTGAAAGTTGTAAATCACGAACTGATGAAGCCAGTAGGACCACATCATCTGCAAAAAACAGAGAAGCGATTCTAAGGTCACCAAAACGGATCCTCTCAACACCTTGGCTGCGCCTAGAAATTCTGTCCATAAAAGTTATGAACAGAATCGGTGACAAAGGGCAACCTTGGCGGAGTCCAACTCTCACCGGAAACGAGCCTGACTTACTGCCGGCAATGCGGACCAAGCTCTGACACCGGTCGTACAGGGACCTAACAGCCCTTATCAAAGGGCCTGGTACCCCATACTCCCGGAGTACCCCCCACAGAACCCCCCGAGGGACGCGGTCGAATGCCTTCTCCAAGTCCACAAAGCACATGTAAACTGGTTGGGCAAACTCCCACGCACCCTCCAGGACCCTGCTGAGGGTGTAGAGCTGGTCCAGTGTTCCACGACCAGGACGAAAACCACACTGCTCCTCCTGAATCCGAGGTTCGACTATCCGACGGACCCTCCTCTCCAGAACCCCTGAATAGACCTTACCAGGGAGGCTTAAGAGTGTGATCCCCCTATAGTTGGAACACACCCTACGGTCCCCCTTTTTGAATAGGGGAACCACCACCCCAGTCTGCCAATCCAAGGGAACTGCCCCCGATGTCCACGCGATATTGCAGAGTCGCGTAAGCCAACACAACCCTACAACATCCAGAGCCCTAAGGAACTCCGGGCGAATCTCATCCACCCCCGGAGCCTTGCCACCGCGGAGCTTTTTAACCACCTCGGCGACCTCAGCACCAGAGATCGGAGAACCCGACCCAAAGTCCCCAGGCTCTGCTTCCTCAGTGGAAGACGTGCCAGTAGGATTGAGGAGGTCTTCGAAGTATTCCGCCCACCGACTCACAACATCCCGAGTTGAGGTCAGCAGCACGCCACCTCCACCATAAATGGTGTTGGTCTCGTACCTCTTTCCCCCCCTGAGACGCCGGATGGTGGACCAGAATCGCCTCGAAGCCGTACGGAAGTCATTCTCCATGGCCTCTCCGAACTCCTCCCACGCCCGAGTTTTTGCCTCAGCAACCACCCGAGCCGCATGCCGCTTGGACTGCCGGTACCTATCAGCTGCTTCCGGGGTCCCACAAGCCAAAAAGGCCCAATAGGACTCCTTCTTCAGCCTGACAGCATCCCTCACTGCCGGTGTCCACCACCGGGTTCGAGGGTTGCCACCACGACAGGCACCAACAACCTTGCGGCCACAGCTCCGATAAGCTGCCTCGACAATAGAGGCGCGGAACACGGCCCACTCGGACTCCATGTCCCCCGCCTCCCTCGGAACGTGTTCAAAGCTCTCCCGGAGGTGGGAGTTAAAGCTCCGTCTTACGGGAGACTCTGCCAGACGTTCCCAGCAGACCCTCACAATACGTTTGGGTCTGCCAGGTCTGACCGGCATCCTCCCCCACCATCGGAGCCAACTCACCACCAGGTAGTGGTCAGTTGACAGCTCCGCCCCTCTCCTCACCCGAGTGTCCAAGACATGCGGCCGCAGATCAGATGAGACGACAACAAAGTCGATCATCGAACTGCGACCTAGGGTGTCCTGGTGCCAAGAGCACATATGGACACCCTTATGCTTAAACATGGTGTTCGTTATGGACAATCCATGACGAGCACAGAAGTCCAATAACAGAACACCACTCTGGTTCAGATCAGGGGGGCCGTTCCTCCCAACCACACCCCTCCAGGTCTCACTGTCATTGCCCACGTGAGCGTTGAAGTCCCCCAGTAGAACAAGGGAGTCCCCAGGAGGCGCACTCTCCAATACCCCCTCCAAGGACTCCAAAAAGGGTGGGTAGTCTGAGCTGCCGTTTGGTGCATAGGCACAAACAACAGTCAGAGCCCGTCCCCCCACACGTAGGCGAAGGGAGGCTACCCTCTCGTTCACCGGGGTGAACCCCAACGTACAGGCACCAAGATGGGGGGCAACCAGTATGCCCACTCCTGCTCGGCGCCTCTCACCAGGGGCAACTCCAGAGTGGAAGAGTGTCCAACCCCTCTCAAGGAAACTGGTTCCAGAGCCAGAGCCATGCGTTGAGGTGAGTCCGACTATTTCTAGTCGGAACCTCTCAACCTCACACACTAGCTCAGGCTCCTTCCCCACCAGAGAGGTGACATTCCATGTCCCAATGGCCAGCTTCTGTAGCCGAGGATCAGACCGCCAGGGTCCCCGCCCTCGGCCACCACCCATCTCACATTGCACCCGACCCCTTTGGCCCCTCCCACAGGTGGTGAGCCCATGGGAAAAATATCAATATTATTGAATCAGAATATCAATATTATCCGAATGAGAAATATTGGATTTTGTACCTGGATGATTGAGCATGAACTTTCTTGTCTTGAACCACTTTGTCTGTGGCTGCCTGCCTGGGAGGAGTCAACGAGGGACAGGACGGCCCCCAGAAACTATCTTAGCTCCAGCAAACTTGTTGGTCCACTTAAGGTGTTTACTGCTTGGTGTGGAAACAGTTTGCTGGAACTCCTCTGACTGATGAAGCCCTCCAGATGGAGGGTGAAACGTTTCTATAAAAAAGAAACTGTCCAGATGACTCGACTGGGAATTATTGGATTTGCTACCTGGATGACTGAGCATGAACTTTCTTATCTTAGTATTACATTTAGGAATTTAGAAAATGACAAATTTATTATGAAATACTTCCATTTTAAATCTGGTAAACTTGTAAAAAATAAAAAAAGAATTCTCCCACAGAGTTAGGAAAATAAACTGGTTTTAAATCCTCCAAAAATTAGCATTTCTACCTTGAATCAAACTTTGTACCATTTTCTCCTGAATACTGTATAAGATTTTAAAGTGAAGAAAAAATATGGGATGACTTAATTATGGGTACAAAAAAATAAGATATTTGTGAAATAGAGAACAGTTCTAAACTGAACATTAGAATGGCAGTAATTGAATATTTCTGATTGGAGTCATTGGGAATCAATAATCAGGCTGCCCCATGATTTATTGTCAGAGTTGAATTTAAAGTAAATCATTGAGTGTTTTGCACTGCAGGAAGTGTGTGAAAATGGGAGTTTTTATTCATCTTTTTGCCATGTATTTGTTTTTAATTCATCATGGAGCGTTCTAAAACCAGTCAAATCTTTGAGTTTGGACTCATTTTCTGCAGGTTTGTCGTCCTGGTTTAAAAAATCGGTTGCAGTTACATAACTGCCGTGAAGACATCCATCCAGCTGAGAATGACGACCCCTTTTGTCGCCATTACTTTTTCATGGCTGTGCGGCCTCCTGAAGTAGCAGGAGTAAAAGTTTCATTCAATATTCAGGCCTAAAGTCCGGAGCCGACCTGCTGAGGACGATGCTCCCTCCTCTCGCTCTCCCAGTTTGATTGTATGTGCAGGTTTTCAGAACATGCACGTGTCTTTGTAGCGCTCGTGTCCATCTGCACTACAACATGACTCTACGTGACCCCCCTGAGTCTCTGAATAATCCATAAAGAGCAGAGGATTCACTTCCACCGTCACTTACCACTCAAGTCGGCTGGCATGTGGGTCATTCTGTGTGTTTGGACAACAGCAGATGCTTTTGACACTAATTCTGAGCAGATGATGGTGCAAACTGGATTAATCCTATAACCACTGCAATAAAAAAAAAAGACTAGTTTATAATCCAGAAGACTGGCTGGATTAGGAGATTACACACCCAGAGAGGAAATGAATCCCTTCTTTATTTATTACTGTGCTGGTGGACATCAGAGCCACAGCGTCAAGCAGGTTTTCCTTCAGAACCTTCAAAATTATTAATTTTATAAATTATTGCATCATCTTTCCCTGCCGAAGAATGCTAATCTGACCCGTGTTTTTTGATTTTGCGTGAACAGAATAAATCACTTTTCTTCTGTGCTTCTATTTCTAGATCAGAGTTTTTTTTTTCTCTATATCTGGAGCTGTGATGGAAGATTAAAGAGAAAAGCCAACATTTTATGGAAGCTTCAAACTGGGAGGCCAGTTAGTCATTTCAGATAAATTCAAGTTATTTTGTGGTAATTTCTGCTCCTATTAGCCTAACGCATATGCTAATTTCAGCCTGGTATTTCACCTAATATTTAGCTGTTTATGCTAATTTTAGCCTTTTCAGCTAATTCTATTTTTTTAGAACTCCTTTCATGTCTTTCTAATTCCTTCTATAATAGTTTAAGCTTCTTTCGGCTTTTTCAACTACTTTTCACCTTTTTTTGTTGCTAAACTCTCCATTTGTTTTAGCTTATTTCCTCATTTTGTGCTTATTTCTGCTTACTGAAACTTAATTCAGCAAATATATGTTCACTCTGCTTTCTTCTGCTAATTTAGACTTGTTTTCCAATTTCAGCTGCATTTCAGCATGTTTTAACTATACTTTCAGCTGTTTTTCAGCAAGTTCTTCTTCAATAAGCATTCACACTACATTTTCGCAGGAAATGCAATTTCTCTAGTTCTGTTTAGAAGGCAACCTACCTGATATTAGATGGTCACCAAAGTCAACTTGCCTTAAAAACACAAAAAATAACCAGCATTCAGTCAGTTTTATAATAAGGTGGTCCTCGACTTACAGCAACTCGGACTTACGAACGCGCTCTGAACAGTACTGTTGTACAGTAAATACTGTACAGGTATGTGTTTATAGATGAATGAGTGGTGTAATGTGTTAGCTAACTGTTTATAAATAAAGTTCTGTGCATGTTTATGGACCAGTATGTATGCTTGTTCAGTCTCATGCCGATAAACGGGTGTGCGGCGCTGCGTTAGCGGACATTCCCGCGACTTACGGCAAAAATCCGGACTTACGAACGACACGTGCTATGGGTTCCGACTTACGTCAAAATCGGGTTACGAACGGCCCGTAGGTCCGGAACTCGTTCGTAAGTCGGGGACTCCCTGTACTGAGCTAAAATTTGATGTGGTAGAAACTGAGAGGCGTTCACAGCTTAGTTTACTCCATGTGCTACTCATTGAATGAGATATTTGCCTAAAACTTTGGCTTTAACTATTAGAGGTAACTATTTGTCTGTTAGCATAAACACTTGATGGATTTTAATAAAACTTTTTGAAGATAATCACTGGATGTGGATCTACAACCAACTAACATTTGGAGTCAATCTAACTTAAGAGGTCCATCACAGCTACAATAAACAAGACAAAATTGGCTCCAACAAAGTGAGTTTTACAGATATAGAGTTCAAATTAGGTTTACAAGTAGCTGAGAGTCGTTCACAACAGATAGTCTGAGCATGACACCTGTAATGTTTAACATAGTTTTTAAAGGATGGTTACAACTCTAATAGTTTCAAACTCTCGGCCTAACAGAGAGTTATTGTGCACAACACAGCCTCTGACTGCATGCTCATGCCTTTGTGGCTGTGTTTGTGCACACCGGCTGCGAGTGGAAGAGCAAAGGATGAGGAGATTACTTTCTATGATCATTACAGACAAAAAGTAATGAACATCCTAAAGCACATCGCCAAACAACAGAAGGGGAAATACAATAACACGAGGCAGGCTGTGCAGTCGGAGGGGGAATTTTAATAGAGCTTACATGGATTTACTGCAGCCTCCGACTCACTTGGGTTTGTTGTTTGGGAAGAAATGCACACTAAGTTGTTTTTATTGCCCTGAGAAGACACGGAGAGTTGGGTCACCTTCACTAACAGGGAGAACTGATGAATGTTTTTTTGTCTAGCCACAGAAAACAGACCGAGCTACCATAATGTGTTTTGTTGGGAAGACCTCAAATTAAACAGGAGACACAGCAGCATCTGTGAGAAACAGAGCGAAGCAGTTAGAAATCTGTTTCCCTCTCACAGAGAATAAGTTAATTAGACTCCATGGCTTCAGGGAGTTGGCATGTAAATCATGATGGCTTTCTCTCGAAGCTCGCAAAGAGATTTAACTACGAAGCAGAACTTGTGATGGCGGTGGTGGTATACCTGTGCAAAAACCAGACAGATTCCCTCGCTGGAGGAGGCTGTGGAATTAGCACAGCTCTGATGTGGATTCAGAGTCAGCTGCTCAATAAGTCATCACAACAGCTCCAAAAACAGCATGAAGCTGCACCTTTTGTTAAAATAACATATACAGTATTAGGTGTTCCTATAATAACAGTGTGACTAACACAACTAAAGGCCAAGGGTGAATGCATATCACCCACCACAGTTCAGGCCAGTTTTACAGAGAAATATCACCCTCTGCTGAGAGAGGATGGACTAAGAGCAGATTTGATAAAACCTGCTAAATTACTTTATTTAGCAGGTAGCACTTTGAGATTTTTATTAATGAAAAGTGCATTATAAATTGAATTCATTATTATTATTATTATTTATTCAGGGTCTCATGAAATATTTTGAGTTTCAGACCACTCTCAGCTACTACCACACAAAATTCAATTAATGCAAACTTGTTTTGTGTTGTTATGTAATCCACCTCATGAGGAGTGAGGAGACAAAGTCTAGGTATATTTATTTAGCATATTTCTTTGTTTTCTCATATTCTGAGTACATGTACAACATTTTGCAATCTATTAATTCTGCACATTAAATCCCATTGATTCAGAGCCTTTTTATTTATAAAGATTCAGTTCAGAATAAAATTAGCACTTGAATTAAATATTTTTCAGAGTTCCTCTAGCAAAGATCTTTGGAATACTTTTTTTTTTTTACATAAAGGAAGCTGCAGAGTAAGAAGCGGTAAGATAATGGATGGATGGAAGCTGCAGAGAATTGCTCCAAGTGTCTCACAGAAATATAAATTCATTATTTTTTGAAGAGATTTGGCTTCATATGCAGCTGCAGCCTGCTTCAACACGATGCTCGATTCCATATCACAGATTTCTTCCTTTCCTCTCAAACTAGCACCTTCATTTTCAAGAGGCTCGAACGTTCACACCATCTGATCTTGCTCGAAGGGCTTTAGGGATTAACTAAATGAATTTGCAATTAGTTTTAAATCACACAAAGGCTCCTAAAAAACAAAACTCCCAGGTCGAACAGTGATGGTTTTGTTTAAAATATATCAGACCTGTTAATGTCTGCATCGTGAAAGGGATAACTTTGATCAGCCCAACAATTATAAATAGGCTCAGCTCTCCTAATTTAAATAATCTTGATGCTTTTGTTTAGTTTTTTCTAAATATCAAAGTATCTTTGTCAAAATAATATTTTACTATAATAAAAATCCCAAGAGGCAGTCTTGAGCAGTTACACATTCAGTCCACTAGAGGGAGACATTTGCAGCAGGACAAAATAAACCAAATGCTTTTTCTTGTTATGAAAGACTAAAAAAACGCCTGTTTGTTTTTGTGAGGCGCATCTAAAGCTTTATAGCAGGAGAATGGATTCAAACTAAAATAGCTGTGGGTTTTATCTTGAATATTGGTAAAGAAAATTCTGCAACTTTGGATTTAAATGGTTTCTTATAGCCTACTAATGTTCTTGTCATGCAAAGCACCCAATGCTTTAATCTACCTACACACACCTACAGTATACAGTACAGTGCTTATTATATTCTTCCTGTGCAACACTTTTTAGACTATAAACACACAGATGAAGCACACAGTGTTTGGCTCAATGTCTTGACTCATATCAAGGAGCTACAGATCAGCTGAACTTCTGCTTGGACAGTGTTTCAGCTGAACAGTCACAGATATTCAACTAAAATCAGACTCTAGGCTTCTCACTGTCGTGTATTTTAATTTATTCTTTATATTTTAGCTGCATCTCTGCACCTGCTGTAAGTTTAACTGGCTGACTTGTGGGAACGTGAGTTTCAAAAGTTTATTCTTAGAGGGACATTTACAACATGTCACCCCCATACAAGAAATATAGTTTATATTAAAATAGTTTTATGAAGCCCCTTAAATCTTCATCATGTAGGATTCAAGGGGAGTATTAATTTTCTTTTTACATGGTCAAACGTTTTTCTCTGATTCACAACTAAAACTAAAGAGCAGAGTCAAAATGAGCGTCTTAAACAAATAAAAGCAAGCGGTACACTAATGTCCCCGCTGAAGAATTTGAATAGTGACTGAACAAGGAATAAACAAGGAGTAAACCTGAATGTTTTAGGTGCGAGATATTCAAGTGTGTAGGAGTTACACTGTATAAGAACAGAGGCAGTTTACTTGTTTCTTGTTCGCGGTGGTGCAGTGACGAATCCTGGGGGAATAGAAGCCTGGAGGGGGCAACTTTATCCACCCCCAGGTGCAATGGCAGAGCCAGGGGGTGGCCAATGGTGGCTGTGGCCACCTCAGTCATTTGCAGAAACTATGCTTTTAAGCAATAAAAAAAACTAGAAAGCATAGTTTCCTATGTATATATACACACACAAACACATTTACATACATATCTATGTGTAGATCTAAATAATCTATAGCCTACCCCATATATATCGATCTATACAGTACAGGTAGTCCCCGACTTACGAGTGCTCTGACCTACGAGGTTCCGGACTTACGAGCTGGCGAATTTTTGGAAAAAACGCAAAAAATACCGAGTTTTTCTGTGTTTTTTCACCACAGTTCGTTAGCTAAACATGTGGACACACGTTTCCGATCATTTTTATGCACTCGTAAGCAGTTTTTCGATGAAAAACGAGTGTTTGTAGTCGCGCTAGCAAAACCGTTCCAACTTACGAGCGAAATTTCCGGACTTACGAGACACGTGGCGGTCGTTCCGAATTACGAGATTTCCATGTTACGAGCAACTCGTAACGGAACTCGCTCGTAAGTCGGGGACTACCTGTATATACATAATACGTGTGTGTGTGTGTGGGGGGGGGTCATCTTGTATTTGGACACTGCAACCCAATTTTTGAATAAAGCCATCTTACGCCTAGATGCAGCCCCAAACCAGTATGGAAGTCGGTACCGGTACATTTATTTTTTCAAGTCATCACGCTCACAACATGCACAGATGGACGGACGGGGGGCATTTCAAACACTCTCGACCTTGACCTCTCTAAATGGCTTTAAGAATCTGTTGGACTCCTGGCAAAAACCAATGCAGACATGTTCCTGTTTTTGATTTTGTACATCTGCCTTACAATCTGTCCGTTTTGCTACTTTGATATCTTTGTTTTAACTTGTTAAAAAAAATTAAAAAATCTGTCTCTCTCTCTTATGTTTGTCTATTGCTGATTGTCCAAGGAAAATCTACTGTTGCTGTTTTCATCATTCTTTGTTTGTAGCCAGGTCTCTCTTGTAAATGAGTCCTCGAGGCTCAATGAGATTAACCTGCCTAAATAAAGGTTGAACGAAAACAATTCCCAACCCTTTTCACTTTGCGACAGGGGACAATGAAAATTAGAAACTACCGTTCAGGAGGTAGAATTTGTTAAAAATGGTGAAAACTACCAGTACTTGTGTATTCTTACCATCGGAGGAACGTTATTTCTGTGGCACAAATCTAAAAATGTACTTCAAACACACACAAAAGATGAAGAAAAGCATGTTTGTTGTGCAAGTTGCCATGGTTTGACCACAACTCTTTTATTAGCAAAATCATGAAGATTAGTTCACTAATGTCCCCCATCCACTGGAAACAAAGGGATGGGGGAGTTTAAGGGGGGAGATATGCAACTTGAAACCATGACAGGCTCTAATTGATACCAGTGCACTTGAAGCCAGCCCGCTGCCCGTCTACTGAACACAGACCTACACACGGATCTACAATCTGCTACAAGGCCACCGCTGCCATCCTCGTTTCAAAGCCTCCTGCCTTCATGCTTCTACCCAGGAATGTTTGTTTGTGCACTCTTCACTGTCGCAATTAGCTTCTTTTTTTTGGTTTCTTAGAAAAATAAAACTTTGAAAGAGGATGACAAGTAGAGGAATAAAAGTCCCTTTTGTTTATATTGTGCTCACACTCGCTCACGCAGTCACTCGAACAGGCGTTTGGCTTCAGTCAAAACAAAGCGCTCGCACACACACGCACACACACACGTTTCCACACAACTCTCACAGTTTGTCAGCGTCAGAGTGAACTGGTCTGCAGAGTGACTTGGTCTTGCTTGTTTTGTAGTTTGAGAAGACAAAAATGAAGTTTTTAGAAAGAAACGGATCATGTGAAATCAGGGGACTTGTTGGAAAGGTGGATGGTGGCAACTACGTGTAACCTAATTTGACAAACAAAACAAAACAAAACGTAACTAAGGCATGCAAGGCAAGAAAACCTACAAACAAATGTGTTCATTTATGGACAAAGAAAATCCCCTTCGTGTACATTTATTTTTAAAAAAAATTAAATTATGATAAAACACATTTGAAAAACGCCTAAAAATTCCTGGCCATAAACTGTTGTACAAATATTTTACACAAAATGTTTTCCCTACACACTTCAGAGATGACCGTAAGTTAATAAGAGGTTAAAGGTGACATTCTCAGCAGGGTCCACAAGGGTTCCTCCACTTCAATAAAGTCCCTTCTGCCTGAACAGAAAGAAAAACGAAGGCAGTGCAGTTAGAAACAAACGGGTGTGAGGCGTCCAGCTGTAAAACAGCCACTCGTACCTTCAGAAGAGGCCGCAGTCCTTCAGGTTGTTCTTGATGATGACGTCGGTGACGGCGTCGAACACAAACTGCACGTTCTTCGTGTCGGTGGCACAGGTGAAATGGGTGTAGATCTCCTTGGTGTCCTTTCTTTTGTTCAGGTCCTCAAACTGACACTGAACGTAAGCTGCAGCCTCTTCGTAGGTGTTGGAGCCTACAGGGGGGAAAAGAATAAACCTGTTCATGTGAGGAAGCCATCACATGATGAATCCTTCAGTCACAATACGGAGTTCATCAGAACACCTAAAAAAAAAAGACTGAGTCAAGGATTAAAATCCAACATTTCATTATTTCTGCTAAATTATTGCAGCTTTCATCTACAACACAAATAATTAACTTTACCACTGGTAATTTTCATTAAAACCCTTTATTCAGCAGCTTTTATTATAGACTGTAAAGTACTGCTCACAACAGTGTTATTTACAGAAGTTCAACACCTCATAAGAATGTTACTTTTAGACACTTCTAATGGCTGAATCTCCAAACTTACTGCAGTGACGTTTGGACCTCTGATGTCAGGATTTTGACCACACCAGTCACTGATATGTAGAATAGACTGAAATAAATTAACTTTTGGTACCACTTTACAATAAGGCTCCCCTGGCTAATTAGTTTTTAGATACATAACTAATTCCTCTATAAACACTATATAAATCTTTATTACCGGTAATTGCTTATTATGCATTAATTAAGGGTGACAGAGACAAAACTGACCAGTTTCTTGTCAAACAGTGAGCCACATCTGTCACCTATAGATTTCATCTAGAGTTGTTATATTAAACATTTCACACTAACTTACTACCTTCTAAGCACAATAAGCATTTGTAAACCTAATTTTTAAGGATATAATATTAGTTGTAGATACTTATAATGCAGTGATAAAGTACAATATTATAAGCTAAAAAAATAGGTTTACATATGTTTATTGTGCTTACAAGGTAGTAACTTAGTCTGGCATGTTTAATATAACAACTCAAGATAAAATATATATGTGAACAGATTTGGCAAGAAACTGGTCAGTTTCGTCTCTCTGTCACCCTCAATTAATGCATAATAAGCAATTAATGATTTATAAAGTGTTTATAGAGGAATTAATAATGTATCTATAAACTATTTATTAGCCATCTGTAAGGGGAGCCTTACTGTAAAGTGGTACCAAACTTTTTACCCAAGAAAGAAGCTAAAACAATTCAGTTCAGTTCAATTTATAACCCATTAAGTTAGTAAGAACTTCATTAGTTTCTAGTCAATCACTTTACTTCCCAGTTATAGTACCCCTAAGCAACCTTTTGATTTTTATACATCAGATTTGCACAGAGCAGACAGTTTTAACTTGAGGCAGCCCGCACAGTACAGGAGAGAGAAATAAAAAAAACGATTTCTGCAGCAGGTTTCGAGTCTATAGAAAATAAGACATATTGTTTTATTATTTATTGTTTATTGTTTGTTTGTTTATTGTTTAAGGAAATTCTACCATTGCTGTTCATTGTTCTTTAGTTTTAGCAGGTCGCTTTCGTAAATGAGCCCGTCAAAAGATTTACCTGACTAAATAAAGGTTGAATGAATGAATGAAAAAAAGACGTGACGTCAACCCTGTTAAATACATCAGACACCTGCAACACTGGGCTGTTGGAGGATAGATAATGGTCTCAACCTCCATGTTTTCACAGCCAACAAACGCTAATTTATACTTCATAAGAAGGTCCGAAACTGTTTCTTACTGATGTGGTTGCGAGACGAAAAGAAGTAAAAAAAATTTATCTTGCCCCACCTCAAGGACCACAGTACGCTGGTCTCATATCCTTTAACTGCTCAGCTGAGGCTATTAGAAAATGCAGCCATCTTTACAACTGCCCCAGCAAAACAAAAAGCCATGCATGCATTTTTGTGCATTTTAAGTTTTTGATGTGATCTTCTCCTGGTTGTCCTTCCTCTCAGTTGCTTTTTATCTTGACATTCTCGGATGTTCACTCACTGTAGCACTTTGAGCTCCATTGTGAATGTAAAGTGCATTATAAATAACAGTTATTATAAAGAGTCAAATAAAATAAAAAAAATTTAAGTACCGCTTCTCTAATAGTGATACCAGATTTTCGTCCTCCAACTTGGCTCCATCATCAAATGGAAATTTAAAGCATCTACTTTCCCATCTCTGCTCTCACTATGTTGTTGCCGTTTGTGTGTACTGTAAAGGGCGGGGCTTAGCAGGACTTCTCCCCCGCAGGTTCATTTTGTGTATAAAATGTCAATAAGAAAAAGAATGTCTCACAACCACTTCAGAGAGAATGGAAGTCTTGGGGCGGCCGTGGTGTAGTGGTAATGGCAGTCGTCTCCCGATCGGAAAGTTGGCGGTTCGACTCCCGGGACCCGCACCATGTGTCGTTGTGTCCTTGGGCAAGACACTTAACCCTGAGTTGCTCCCGGTAGGACTGGAAAGCACCTTGCATGGTAGTCTGCCGCCACCGGTTTATGAATGTGTGTAGCATTCAATATATGTGTAGCACTTTGAGATTTTCAGTAATGAAAAGTGCGTTATAAATTGAATTAATTATTATTATTATTAAGTCTTACATCTTGTGAAGTATAAACCAATAAACGATAATATTGTTTGAAATATAACAATAATTAATTGTCAAATTTTTGAATAAATATTGATCTGTTTGGAGTGTAGTACCTTTTTTGACAACCTGATGGCAGTATAAGACTGTTTGAACCAAAGGATGATAGTTGAGCAGCGTCTCTAAGAAAAATGGGAGGGAGGGCCCTTGACGTGACATGGGGTGACATGGTAGACGCTCTGTGATTTGAGCTCTTTAGCATAGAATTATTTTTCTTCTTTCTTTTTTCTCTCTCTTTTTCTTAGCATAGCATTTTTCAAGTAAAGCTTTTAATTAAAAAAATCAGTAAAAAAAAGTTCTCAGCTTCTTTTTGCAGAGAAAAACAACTTTTTACATGAAGGCACGGGTTTCAACTGTGAATTTTGGAGCTCGACAAGACGGAGGCTTATTCCCGAGGTCGGCCTGTTAGCTTAGCTGTTAGCTTAGCTTATCCTTCTAACAATCAAAAAATGCAATTTTGGATGGCTAAAACATATTTTAAAGAGAAAAGAGAAAGGTAGTGATCTGTGAAGAGCATCAGAGTTGAGCCGTGTGTTCAGTAGAAAGAGAGAGACACGAAGAACGATGAAGCCGGTAAATGAACATGAGGTCGATAATTTTAATTCGCCGTGCGATTAATTGATTTATTATTCATCGCAACAGGCCTAAGGGCGATCATAACAAGAGGCCAGTGTTGGTAATATACTCCACATGCCTATAAATAAAAGTTTAAAATTCAAGAAAAACATAACAGGTACAATACCATGCACAACGTTAAACCCAACCCCATTTTCTCTATGCGTTGAGTGAAAAAACAGCCAGGTTTTAAGGAATAAACAGCATACAGTATATTACAGTATGTTGTCCTCAATTCTGTACTCTGCTTCTGGAGAACAAGACTTCTTTTATTTGCCATCTTTAAAAGTAGTCTTGATCAATACATTTTTAGGCTTTTTAAACGTCTTTCAATGTTTTAGAGCATGGC